>VDFB02269693.1:0-104219 GCA_007258455.2 Sequoia sempervirens | reverse complement strand
AGGATCTGGTTCAGGTGTGGCTAGGATCTGTATTCTAGGGTTTATATTATAATATTTATACATTATATTAAATATTTATATATTATATTATTAAATATTATATATCTATATATTATAATATATAATAATATGATATATAATATATATTTATATATTATACTATTAAATATTATATTTCTATATATTATATTATATATTTATATATTATATTCTAATATTTTATAATATCATATAATATATAATAATATATTATTAATTTATTTATAATATATAAATATTTATTAAATTAATAATTTTATTATTATTATATTATATATTTACATGTTTTTTGTATGGACGAACCCAAAATGAACCTGAACACCAAATTTTTTTTAGCCGAATCCAGGAACCTGAACCAGGATCTGTACCAGAACCAGCAACTTAGTATATATATATGAGCCATCCATTCATAAGTATTTTCCTTTGTGCACCTTTTTACGTAGCTTACATCTGTATTAAAGGTGTAGAGACCTTTGGGTTTCCCAACTCATTTCCAATTCTAGTCTTTTTCAAGAAAATGATTGGAAAATGCAATCTTCTTTGCACCACATGCACTTATGTAAATGTACATCCATTCCTAGATTTGCCAGACACAGAAAAAGACAACTTTTCTTTGTATTTTGTCAGGTTTTGCAGACATCTTTGCATTCTGATTCCTTCAACAAATTCAAGAGGTGTAGAAATCCTTGTAAGTTTTGACTCATGGCAAATTCCATGCAAAAATGTTAAAAATTTTTGATTTAGGTTTCCAAAGCACAACCGATTGGATTTAGCAAACTTTTTTGCCTGATGCCTCTCTTGAACTTGTGTAAAAAGCATACACAAGGTGGCTCACGTGGATTAAAGAGACAAGATAGCTCGCAGAGAAGGGAGTACCTCATAAGCTCATTTGTGGAACAGCAGATTGGTTAAACTCAGAGGTTTTCCCATGTCAATTGAAAGCCCTGAATTGGGCTTATTATGACCCAGGAGCAGGGAAGTCCATCCAATTGGAGATGTTGTGGCTCTTCTAGGAATAAGCTATCGTGAAGACCTGCTTGGATTTGCTCCATATGAGGAAGTGGTGACCATGTCCATCAGCGATGCTTAGGATATTTATGATTGAAGTGCAAAAAAATGTATTTGCACACTCTCAATACAAATTAGCTGAAATAATGATTTTGTTGACCCCATTGGCAACATGGTCACCTTGTTGAATTGAGTGCAGGGAGGAAATGAGGCTTGACAATTCCACCTATAGATTTACAAGTTCATTTCTGTTGTTTTGGTCAGAAAGCAAATCTCAACTGGCTTGCAGCCCTCAATGACTCAATTCATTTTCAGTTATGTGAACTCAACACAACCAATATATTTTTCATGACTTTATTGCTAGTTTATGTCCATTTACAAGCATGCTTGTTCTCAGGCCTGACAAAAAGTGATGCTCAACCTCCTTACCTGCATTTACAAATACTACCTTTAATTGGAATAACAAGAGGGGCATTCTCATTTCAAACACCAAATAACATATTCATCTTCTACATCATTGGAGCAGTGGACAGTGGTTTCAGTAAGAGAATTTCTAGAGGAAGCAATGTTTTTAATCAAGTGGGCTGATTGGTATATTCAATTTCCCACCTTCACTTATTAAGAGTTTGTGGCTCAGTATCCATCAGTACCAATTGCCTAGATATGTTAATGTTAAGCTTTTGTTGATTGGGTATAGTAGACAATTGGGTGACACTGAGTAAATGCTCACTGGTAAACACAAAACAGGAGGTTAATTCCTAGTTAGCATGGGACAATATTCATGCAAAAACATTGCAGCTGCAAGGGATCTGGAGTGGCACATTAGTCAGTAGAATCTAGGCTTATAAGAAAAGGTGTTCCTTCAACAGTCATGACGAGATCAAGAACTTACTGGGAAGCACTCATAGGCATGTCCTCTTCATGGAATATTATTGGGCCAACTGTAGAGATGAAACTGAAGTCAAATACAGGGATTAATCCAGAATGTTTCTAATCAAATACTAGAATTCCAACTGGCTGGTGTTCCTAAGGTCACTGAAGAAGAATATACTTTGAACTCCTCTATCTACCTTTAACCTTTAGGTACAAATTTCACTTGAACCAGGAACAATAGTTGATTGGTTCAAAATTGAGGATGCCTATCTTGAGAATAGGACTAGACTAGTGGTTGATTAAAATTTTCTGTGGTTGAAGAAGAACATTGCAGAATGTATCAAAACTGCCATTTCCTGGGAGATGGCAGATCCACAGAGAGCCGCAGTTCTGCCAGTGGTTCAAGTATATTAACAAAATCAGGCTGTTGCAAGTCATTAAAACATCTTAGGGGGCTTCAAATGTAGCAAGAGACATAAGAGGGGATGGGGATGATAATGATCCCCAAAGAAAGTTGGATGCCTCATACAGGGAAGACATAGGCAAGACTTGCAAATACAACATCATCCCTCCTTGGCCTCCCCTAAAAACTTGTGTCTGTGATACAAGTGTGAGTATTCCTCCTTCTGTCAAAATTGTTGATAAGACTAACAATGTTTTAACACTATTGTAAGTATTTCTCTATCCTAATTGATAACACTACCAACAGCATTTGTCTACAATCAATACCTCCCATAAGAGTACTCTCTTGCTCCAATTTCCTCCCTCATCTAGAGAGGGAACACAAATTTTTTCCCTGATAAATGTTTAAAGTAACCATAGGGCTTAAATCCATAATCTCATTGCGTCTAACAATACACCTGTAGTCACTATGATCACATACACTCCACTTTCCTCACTTACCCTTGCCAGTATTACACAAGATTCTTCCTCTCTATCTGCACAATGAGTTGAAACCAATAGTCTGACAGAAAAAAAAGAGTATTCAAATCTTTTATCTTGGATTTTAATGCCATTTCTGTTTTTATTCAACTTGAATTGTTTAGAAGGGTCAAAACACAAAGTGTCATCCAAATGAATGAATTGAGCCAGATGTTTGTCCAAATTACCACTCAATTAATCAACAAAAATACAGAGGATATGCTAGCCACTATTTATCAAATTCCAAAGATTGCATCGAGGAAGCTTTGCTGAGAAGGGGGAACCCAACAATTGAAGGCAGTGGTGCAATCCACTACCAGCAGACTGGAAAGGGATGAGCAATCCAAGGCACATTTAAAGGGTTGGGTTAATCAGCTGGCTGGATATATTCAGCCTCTCCTCATCCTTGTGGACTCAAAAGAAAGTAAAGCTCGTCCACAATTGCCTGATTTGAGCACCAACAAAGTGTGAACAATTCTGATATCATTCATGTGACAGGTGAAGGCTACCCTTATATTGACAATGACAACATCTTAACATGCTCATCAAAGTACTAAAATTCTGATTGTTTTTCAAATACCATATTGTGAATTTTTTTTTTTTAATTAATTTGTATGGCTTCTTTAATTGTATTTTGTGTGCTCAGTTTAACTGGTATAAGTGATTTCTTTTTCCTGGTAAAAGATAAGGTCTGAATATTATTTGAATCAGTAAATTACAAGTAAAATTAATGATCTGAGCAACATTGATTTTTTCTAATACTAAGATATTGTAAGCTATGTTGCCAGATTTGAGAAATGGGATGTGAGAAATAGCATGTGATGGGGAATAAGGTTTGGAAGGTTCAAAAGCAAGAAATGTGTGTTTGGTGTCTATAGACATATAGGTGGGTATTTGTGAAATTTATAATCTTAAGAGATTTATGCGAGTTATGAATATGGGTACAGTTAGATGTATTTGGGTTTGCCTTTTTTGAGACCTTAGGTGCAAAATGACTTGGGTAATGCCTTTACAAAAAATCATAAAAGTGATTATAATCAGTAGGCATTTTATAGGTAATTTAGCAAGATGAGCCTTATCTTATGTAAAGTTAGTTGATTTTGTGTGTTGTTCCTTTAGTATTTGCTTAATAAAATAGTCTCTTGTGCATAGAAATGGGCTGCTTAAATGCTCTAATTAATGTAGATTTATTGATTACAAGAAATGAATTGTTAACACAAAAAATAAGTGTTCTTGAAGTCCATTGATGCTTTGGATGAAGTCAAGAGTGCGAAGACTTTGTGCAGTCTGTTGGACGGGTGATCTAGGGGCTTGGGGTGGAGAATGTTGTCCAATTTATCATGGACAATGAAACAACATATGTAGCTATAGGAAAACTTATTTAGGAGAGGCATCCCGCCATTTTTCAGAGCCCCTTGTGTTTTCCATTGCTTGGATTTATTGCTTTAAGACATTGGGAAGATTGGATGGATCCAATGTGTGGTTGAAGACACTTGACAAACTACCAAATTTATTTATGACCTTAGTTGGGTCTTTAGTTTGATGAGAGCACACAAAAGGCAAGGAATTTTTTGATTAGGGGTGACACTTACCACCAAGTTCCTGACTTTGCAAGCATTGTAGCCTCATTTCCTTCTCTCAAGTAGATGTTTGTGAACAATGACTAGATTGACTCCATATTTCTAAAAAACTAAAGGGGAGAAGGTTGCAAAGATAGTTTTTGATGAGGTGTTAATAAAAAATACAGAGGAGATATGTAGGGTAAGTATGTATGTGCTATTTTTTGTTTTCAAATTTTCAATAATTATTTTTTTTCATTTTTTTGGTGATAAGTCTTTGGTCAAGGTTCTATGTTTAGTGGATGAAATCATTTGATGCATCGTTGGTTGTAGATAGGAACAACTCCTCTAACCACTATATATACCTTGGCGTGTTGCCTAAACCCAAATCTTTTGTACTTCTTTGATATGTTTAAGGTTGATGAGGAGGTCATGGTGGGTCTTTATGTATAGAGAGGATGGCAACAAACAAAGACATTATAAAAAAATTTCGAAGGAGTTGGAGGTTTGCAAGGGTTTAGTTGGGAGGCTTTTTTCTTCACCTCAAGCCATTTGAAAGAGAAAAATTCAACAACTAGGTAAAAATAATTAGTCCTCAATTTTTAGCTTAATACTAGAAACTTGAAAGATTTAAGTTTTGAACTTTTACTTAGTACTTATATTTTTTGAAATGTTTTAGTTGTAGTTTTGTGGTGGGAGATTTATGGTGTTGGCACACCAAATCTTTAGAGGCTAGCTATTTGTGTTTTGCCCCAGCCTTGTAGCACTTTTGGGTGTGAATGCTCATGCCAAGAAGAGAAATAGGTTGAACCAGTACAACCTTGAACTGATGGAGAGTCATCATGATGTTATTGACTTGGATGACATCTGTTCATTTGTTGATTGGATTGTTGAAGAAGCAAATATTATGTTCATTGATGAAGAGATTAGTGAATTGGAGAGAGAAGTTGTATGTCCAAGGGGATTGGAGGAAGGCACATTTGAGTAATCATTCACACTTCATGATGATTGTAATTTACCTTCTAGTTCAAGGCTCAAAAGTACTAGTACTAGGAGGGGGGGACAGGGGAGAGGGAGGGGATATGGATTGTATTTGGCTGTTTTTTGACATATGTTAATAATTATTGTTTATAATTTTATAGTAATGCAATGTATTGTTTGACTTTGAAACTTTGCAATGTCAAATTTTGAGTGTTTGGGGGTCATATGATGACATTTATAATCCAAGTAAACTTGTGTTCTCTAAATGCATTAATTTTTTTCTTTTGGGTGTAATTATATATTTTTCTGCCGAGTTCTACCAAGTTTGTGTTGAGTCCAAGTTTCTAAACTATGCGTACAATGATATGCCCCCTTGATTTAATTTGATCACTTCAACCCCTCCCTCCAATGTGATTTTTCTATGAATGCCAACACCCTTTACTAGGGCTATTTAAGAAGTGTCCATTGACCCCCATAATACTGTCCTTGTCTATTGAACCAATGTTGCATTTCCAATGCCAACTCCCATCAGAATTAGATGCCTTGTTAGTGTCAAGCATAGTGAGCATACTTGGATTCGATACACCCAAAAATTTCTCAACTAGGGAAAACTCAACTTAAAAATTTATGCAAAATATAGTTACAAAATGTATCAAATGAGTTTGGTGGGGGTTTGGGGTAGTGCCCCTTGTGGGGTTTTGGTACCAACACCCCTAGTGGGGTTGAGGGGTGGCACCCCTCACAAGGGTTTGGGGGTAGGTTGTTTTCCTTATTTTTCCTGCACATCGTAAGTTTATTAGTTAGACTCACCAAGTACTTGCCATTAACTCGCACATTAACTTGTCAATTTTCTTGGAACTCGTTGCTGCAGCTTGGTGAGTTTTCTCTGCAAAAACTCGTGGCAAAAAAAAAAACTTAAAAAAGAATTGCGAGTACTCAGCAACTCGCCAAGTAGTTAAACTATGGTGTCAAGCAACACTACAAATCAGTGCAAAGGGTTTTCATGTTAAATGGCCTTTTGGCATATGGTACCAACAATTTAGAAGGCCAATCTACTTGCAATGCACTCCTAGTTGAACTTTTTGTGTTGGGGTTTCCATTGGCCTCAGCTCATTGATTAAGATTTTTCACATTTCCCCCCAATTTCATTTCGCGATTCAGGGTTGTCATTGGCATTGAAGGAACTCCTTTTGACCCTGAAGAGATGTAGCAAAAAAAACAATATGAATAAAAAAAACTCACTCTTTCGCATCTCAGCTTGTTAAAGTATTAGAAAAGAAACCAGCAGCTCTTTTATACATTATTAGTGCAGTAAAAATAAATAACAGCAGCCATTACATTCTTTGATCTGTAAAAAGATGAATTTAGAACGTAGAGGCTTTAAATAAGTTAAAAAAATAAAAAGGTTTAAAATATCTTGTAGAGAGAAAACAAAAAATAATAGTAGCATATTTGTTGTTCAATCACAAAACAGAAAACAAAAACAAAAATAATAAATTCAAGATAAAAATACAAGTTAGACACGGTTAAATTTGTTATTCATTTGACTTATAGCTATCATTTACAAGTATTTGAGCAACCTAAAGTATTCAAAACAAAAATAAAAAATAAAATAGAATTTTTACAAACTTACAAATAAAAAATAACAGAAATATTGAAAAATAGATGGCTAGTGTCATTCACATACCTTCTTCCTTCTCTTTTCAGGTTTCCTTCTTGCTTGCAAAAGTAAAATGCAACAATGGAAAAATGAATGTGGGCTAGCTTTTTTGGTAGTGAAATAACAATTTCATTAAAAAAAAATTTCATGTGGTTCCCCCCATAAAGGATTGCTTTTTTTTCTTTGGTTTTGAGTTTTTATTTATTTATTTTTTGCATGCCGTCTTAGGGACATTGGGGACGATAAGCTGTTTGGGGATCCACACGGGGTCACCAAAAAAGGGGAACATCTTGCCAAAAAGAATGGGGACTTTGGAGGAGGGATGTTTTGTCCTCATATGGCATCCCCCATCACCCAAATGTAGCCCATCCCCAAAATGCTGCAAAAATCATGGGGCTGCATCCCTAGGCTAAACCAGTTTTTATAAGATAAATTCCACCATAAATATCTCAAGCCTTGACAATGGTGCCTAACCATGAAAACATTGACTAGGTGCTATCACTAAATGCTTTAATAGACTCTCAGGTCCTCCACAAAGAACACAAGATACTAGAACCCCCAGGCCTAATTTACACCATAAATATCTAAAGCCTTGACAATGGGTGCCTCACCATGAAAACATTGACTGTATGCTATCACTAAATGTTGCACAAACACTTGTTAATGCCCGATACAACCATCAAAGTTAATGAATCCACGGGAGGCGGTTAAGCCATGTCACAAACCCAAGCGCTACGCTGCACAGCACAAGGAGACCAAGGGTGCACACCTTGCAACAATCCCCCCCACCTAGTGCAAACGAGGGGTTCAAACTTGTGACCCAGGCTCTGATACCAATTGTTGTATAGACGGTTGTCGTTGCACCAAAAGATCAACCTGTTAATGCTCAATACAATTACCAGAGTCAATGAATCCACGGGAGGCAGTTAAGCCATGTCACAAACCCAAGTGCTGCGTTGCACAACACAAGGAGACCAAGGGCACACATCTTGCAACACTAAATGCTTTAATAGATTCTTAGATCCTCCACAGTGAACAAAAGATACTGGAACCCCTAGGCCTAACTGAGAATGAACCAAACAAAAGAATCAATAAAGTGAAGCCTCTTCCAAAAATGTTACCTTCTGGCACACCATTTAATATGTTGTGTCCTACAGTCCTTTTCCATGTTTCATTACACTTAAAATGATCTTAGAATCCATTTAATTACTAATGTAATCCCCTAAAATTTGAGGTCCAGGTCTTTAAATCCAAGACCACAAACTTTAGTATGCTTACAATAAACACTCCAAGCGAGAACATGGATTTCCAATTGCCTTTACATCAAAGTATAGAAGGTTTTTGTGTAAAGTAACAAATATTCAGAGAAACTTGGTGGATAATAAACATGCAAGATATGCAAACATTTGCTGGCAATGAGAAAGGCTTATTAGCAATGTGAAACGTTTTTGAATTGCAAAAGCATATACATGAATACCAGGTTTTGCAACTAGGATCAAAAGTCTCGTGTATCTTCTTAGCTTGCAAATGGCAGTAAATCATGTGTGCTAATGGATTTTCAAGTAATTAAAACAACTAACTTTCCTTTTAAGTGCTTCTTCATATAGTGTTGATCAAGATCTGTTTAATGCTTTATGTTCTGTTTCTTGGAACAATAGGTTAGTGGAAGAGAAAATTGAATTTTAGAACATCTACACATTTTCATTTTCATTTCAATTATTTCTTCCTTTTGTGATATGGTGTGTATTAATATTGTGTTTTGTTCTCAACATGATAAATTCTTCTTTTCGTAAGAATCCATTTTCTTTAGTGATATTTAACTTGCTAATACTTGGGCGTAGTGTCAATTAGTTTGATGCCTTGGTAGCAGCACTGCCTTTATCAGAGGGAGGAGAGGAAGCACAACTTGGACAGATTGAACAACTTCAGGTTAGAATTGCCAATAATTTCTTTTATTTGAAATCAATATATAACTTGTGGTGTAACGTGTGCTCTAGACTAAACCAGGGTTGGACCATTGGAGAATAAATTTAATTCCTGTTTGGATACCTGTCTTTTGGTGCTGTCTTTGTTAGAGAGGCATACTTGCAAGCTTGAATTCAATGCATATCCAATAATGAACATATCGTAACTTACCCTGAACCTTTATAATCAACAGTTTGAATTCGTTCAAATACTAATTGAAGTTACAGAAATATAATAATCAACTTTTTTTTGTTCAAATATTAATCTGCATAACAGTTTCCTCAAGGAATTACCATTTTATGTCTATTTTTAATCAGATCTCTGTTTCTATATGGTCTGAGTTTTGAGTCTCAGTTAAACTGTTATAGGCTGCTTTTTGTATTGCATGAATTCTGCTCTCTCGGTAAGGGGCTAAACAATGCTGTTCCAGTTTGCATTCTGAGATAAATCATTTTCTAATATAGTCTTCTTTGCTGATAAAATTATCCATATTTCTGTGGTGGTCTGTCCATTTAGTTGCTTAATCTGCATTGCTTTTTCCTTGAGAGAATAGATACCCTTTTATGCCTAGTTTTCATTTGAAAACTTGCAGAAACATGTTCTGAATTTACTTCTTAAAGCAATATTAAATGCTGTCATAAATTTTTGTTGTATATATATATTCTATGTTAATCTTTCATTTCGTTGCTTAATCTGTATTGTGCTTTCCTCAAGGAAATACCATTTTATGTCTTTTTCATCAATTTTTTTGTAGAAACATGTTTCAAGTTTACTGCTAAAAGTATTATTAAGATGCCACTATAGATTTGTATTGCATTTGTGTGTGTGTGTGTATCATAGATATATAGTAATATCTATTTGCCTCTACAGGCAGAAAATGAAGAAGTGGGCAAGGAGCTCCAAAAGGAAATAGAGGGAGCAGGTGAAAATCTTTCTTATTCTCATATTGAATGTTTCCTGCTTCACAATGCTTTTGTCTTCTCGATAATTATCAACACAGACCCAGTAGATTGAAGTTTCAATAATATACCCTAAAATGAAAATTGTTATCATTACCTTCCAGAGTTGGAATTCAAGCAAATACAGGAACTTTTTGATATGACGACAGACAATTGTTTTAATCTTAAGTCACCTCACTAACCAATCTGAGGGAAGTGGATTATGCTGATATCTTTAAAGAGTATCAAGACTGGCATATTACCATTGTTAGTCGAGCTTCAGTATTCAACGAGATGATTCTGTAACTGAAAGAAATGACTGGCCAAGACTCTTTGTTCTCTATTTGTATCATATTCTCCTTTTAGAAAGGAGATAAAATATGGTTGTCTATGAGTATGTTTTGCAATGCTCCATGTGTTTAGATTTATGCAGAAATTTTTGATGTCAAATTATGTACATATATTTTTAATTTTTTTGATTGTTTAGTTTCATTGATCCATAATTAGTGTGGATATTGCACCATATCATTCACCAAAATGAATCTTTTGACACGATTGCTGCTCCATGTGCATAGATATGGAAAACAGTCCTTAATTACTCAGTTTTAGTGTTGTCAAGTGCAATAATATGAAAGAAACTATGCATATATCAATTAGAGAGTAAATTGCATAAGAAAATGAGAGAGAACAGTAATTGGACTTGCAGAAATCCACAATGAGGAAAAACCTAAGAAGAGTGAGGTGTTGATTGCTCTGCTCCCTATCTCATGAGCTAGGACAATGGTTTACTGCCTTCTAGAAGCCTTCATGGACTTGTCTTGCACAATCTGCAATGCCCAAACACCACGCAAGCCCTGCAACTGCTCTTACACTTCAACTCATTCAAGACTCATGGGCCGAAGCCACATAACCTCAGTTCAACTAATATGCTAAGAAAATTCTTAAGTTTTTTATAATGACTTCTCTTGGACCTGTTTATGAACAAGATTACAATGGAAACATTCACAAGAAGCTTAAAGGTCTTCCATGACTGAAATGCCATGTTTTGGAATGTTTCAGGTTCCTAGATTCTTGCAGGTTTATTGTTTTTTCTATTCTGTGATAAGAATCCATTTGTTATCAATAAACTTCATTGTGATAATTTCAACTGGGGTGGAACTCATCATTGATGACTGTTTTCTATCAGTACATCAGTATTTCAAGTGCGTGGATTACTCAGAACACCTTTTCTCACTCTACTTTCATCATTTGTTTCTGCAACTTTGTTTTACATGATTTCCTTGCAAAATGAGTCATTAAGAGTGTTCAATGAGAGGAATAAGTCTTCATGAGAGCACCAATTTCACTAACTTAACTGATTCAATTTGGATAACACATTCCTAATTAGAAGGCTTTTGGTTAACCAAAAGCTTAGAGACTAACTAGATGAGAAAAACAAGCTCCCCACCTTTCTTGGATGTCAACTTGGCTTTCCTTAGCTTTGCCTCCTCAAGCTAACTGGTCATGTTCCTTGAAATTGATGCTACAACCCTTCTATTTGCTTTTGATTCTGGTTAGTAGATGAACAAGAGAAAGTGAAATTTACCACTACTGTATTTCAATTAGTCTTTTTTTTAACTATTTACCAACGAGATTCATTGACTTGCCTTCATAAGCATTGATTATGCAGCTCTTACCATCTTCCCTTAACCTGTATGTGTTGCCCCTTTTATAATAGATATTGGATGTCATTTTGTGCATTATTTATTGGGAAACTATTCTTGTCGGGTCTCGTAATTTGTACAGTTATAATAGATATTGAATGCCATTTTGTGCACTATTTCTTTTTATTGAATTATTATTAAAAATGATATATACATTTATTGTTAACAAAATTAATATAGCTAAATATCAATTTATCAAGACTAAACTTAATTAATATAATTATATTAGTATTACAATAATTTAAATTAAATTTTTATCAGACTAATAGAGTTGTAATAAAAGAACTTTTTATTTAGTGAATGTATTAAATCGTGTTAAATAAAAAATATATTTTAGAAGAGGATAAGGTATACACAATTTAGGGTCAACATCAAACAATGTTTAATGTGTTGTCTTGTGGTTTATTAAATTAAACATCTACTTTCATATTTTACTCTTTAGTGTATTTAAGGTTTTGAATGAATCATAAATGTTTAATCAAAATGGTAATTATACCTGTTTTTGATAAGATAAGCAACATTTATAGGGTGTTGTACCCTTTACACACAGAGCCCAGAGGGCTAAAGGAAGCTAGTCCAAACCAACTGAACTAGAAGGGAAACAAACAGAGACAGCTGACCGATCGCTGTAAAACAACAAAACAAAGATTAGACAACCCCAGAAGAGGGGACCAATCTAACTCCCTGAACTCGAGGACACGTAGAGGCAACGGATTTGGGGAGTTCCTTCTTCCTCAACACAATCAACCAAGAAGGCTTAGAATCAAAATCCACCGAGCGAGGTGAGAGGAGCAGATCCATAACAACCACCCCAGATGAAGAGCCATTGCGCAGCGAGGGAGCCGACAACAAAGAAGAGGAGACATGAGCGATCAAAGGACTAGCAATGTCATTTGACAATAGATAGGCAAGAATCGACGACACGACGACAACAAAAGGTTCCGCAAAAGGGCTAGCTGGTAGAGGAGCCATGATAGGCTCCGACACCAAGGGGGAAGACAAGGGAGGGTCGCTCTCCTCAAAAGAATCATTTGAAGAGGGAGAATCAATCGTAAGATGGTTCGAGAGAGCATTCTTCTACCAAGTAGTAGCACCCTTGTGGCGAGCAAGAGGGCAGTTGGAGGCTAGGTGACTAACAGAGAAACAATGCCTGCACCAAAATTGTAAGCATTTGTTTTATGATAGTGTTGTCCACTAAAATTGTTTTAGTTTTAAATGTTTTTTTATAATCACAATTCATGGTGTAGACATTGAAATCTCACTAACACTCATTTTCATACCATCATCCCCATCTTGACATCTAACAATATTCATTCATTAAAATGACTACCTTAAAATAATTAAACCACTTTATTAAAATTAAATTGATTAACTAATGTTTATTATAAAATCAATTTAAACAAATAATTTCCTCTAAATATTCAAAATAATAAAATACATCTATTGTCTACAATTGATTTTAATAAATTATGATAAATCAAATAAATAAATAAAATTAGTTAACTTTCGATCAAAATAGTTAATAAATCTTCAAAAGAGAAAAATCCAATAACAATAAAATAAAATCAATTAAATATTTGAATAAAATAAATACATATTTTTATTAAATCAATAAATTTGTTAATCAACTAATAATAGTTGATAAGCACAAGCTTATACTGGAAGAGGGGGAAGGGTGGGCATGAATTAGTATAAGACAACATCAACAACTAAAAGCCACAAGAGAAACACAAGATTTACATGTAAACCCTTTCGGGAGAAAACCATGGCAAAACATTGCTTATATAAAAATCTATTACAAACTTTGTAGGCACCGACCTACTTGGAGACATTGATCTCCAACACTTAAGCACCAACTCAATGTGAGGCACCAACCTCTTGATAGACAAAGTATTTGTTCTTCTTGATAATCCTCCTACAAAATTTTTCCTTTGAATTATCTTCAATTATTCTCTCTTCACAAATTTGTTTGTGTATATATGATTTATCAACTTATCTTCCACACCCTCTTCTCCACAATCCTTAAACTCTATTTATATCTTCACAAAAGGTGACTTCATGAAGGAATTGCATTGCTTAAAAAATGAGACGACTCTTCATTATTTTATACTTCTTCAATGTAAGCTTTCATTTCAAATTTGGCCCCTATAACAATAAATTTATTTAAATTTCTTTTTATTTTCTTTTTGGGTGCTGGACTTAGGTCAGACCATATTTTAATTAATTTATTATTTTTGATATCTAAATTGAGTGCCACTATGAGGGGGTGGGTCCAAACAATAATAATAATTTAATTTTTTTTTTTAACTTCACAAGGAGGGCGCTAATCATGAGGAAGTCACCCAATAAAGATGGATTTTAAATATTATTTTATTGTTGCATTGTAATGATAGGAACTGTCCTTGTAATTTCATCATGATGTGTCTTGTCTTGCCATCAATTTGTGTCATCAATCTCCTATACACCTCTAACATCAATGGTAATAATTCTAACAATCTCCCCCTTTCTCATTGATGACGACCCTACATAAAATGATCTGTGAATGTAATAGTCTCTATTGCTCCCTATTTCTCAACTTCTCCCCCCTTGACATCAATGGCAAAGGAATCCTTGGAGTTTTAAGATAGTGCAGTGATGAGCTCCCTCTAAATGTCACCCCCCTAAGTAATGCATTTCAATAATGGTTAGATGAAGAGGATATCACTCCCAACTGCTGTTTAAGATACTCAAAAGTCTCTTTTGGAAGAAACTTTGTAAAGATGTTTGCAATTTGTTTTTGTGTAGCAATATACTCTAACTTCACTTGTTAGTTTGCCACTTGCTCCCTTAAGAAATGATATTTGATTGGAATGTGTTTGGTTTAGGAGAGCATCATAGAATTCTTCGATATATTGATTGCACTTGTATTATCACAAAATATGGATATGGGATGATCATGTTCTACTTTGATATTGCTCAATGTTTGTTTCATCCAAAGAACTTGAGTGCAACAAGAAGTTGTTGCAATATACTTTGCCCTTGCTATAGAAAAAGAAATTGAAGCCTATTTTTTACTTAACCATGATACAAGACAATTGCCAAGAAATAATGCACCTCCACTTGTACTCTTTTTGTCATCCACGCTACCAACCCAATCTGCGTTAGTGTATGTTGCTAAGGTGAAGTCTTCACCTCTTTGCTACCACAAACCAAAATCCAAAGTGCTTTTTAAATATTTAAAGATTATTTAATCACCTCCACGTGTTTCTTTGGGTGCAACCTGAAACCTTGCCACCATACCAACTACTTACATAATGTCAAGTCTTGAAGTTGTCACATATAACAAACTCTCAATTGTTAATCTATAAAGTGATGAGCACATGTTATACTGAGAGGGTGGGATGTGAATCAGTATAAGACAATTCTTTACTTTTTCAAAACTTAACCACCATAACAATATCAATCACACAAGATCTAACAATTATGCAACATAAGAAAAACATGATTTATGTGGAAATCGTTATAGGAGAAAACCACAACAAAATATAGCTTTTATATAAATCTCTTATAAATCTTCATAGGCACTAACCTACTAGAGACATTGATCCCTACTTGTAGAATTTGTATGTACCAACCCACTGGAGACAACAATCCCCACAATTTGTAGGCACCAACCTACTGGAGGCACCAACCCCCACTGCTAAGCACCAACTTAGCAAGAGACACCAATCTCTCCTTTAGGAAGCACCAACTTCCAAGCAAAATTCCACCTTATGAATGTTGCTTCTACAACAGATGATGGACAATTCAATCTTATTTAATCTTGTATGCATATTTGAATCTTGCATCTTTAATGAGTGTTACTCATATAAACTTCTTCACAAAATCTGCCTTGAACAATTATTTTTCTTTCCTCATTAATTTCCTTGTGTTTGAACAATAGATCTTTACATAACACACATTTTCTTCACAAATTTGTTGGTGTATCTATTATAATAACTTTTTCACTTCAGACTCTTGCTTGAGTAACTCAATATTTATGCCTTACACATTTGACACTCCTACTTCCTCTTCCTATAAATCTTATTCCTTTTTATATTTTCATATTTTAATGATGGTAGACATCTTTTTGAAAAGAGATATCCATTTAAATGGTCACAACTCTTCTTAACTTTCTATCGCTTCTTTTCTTTTAATTGTAATCGTTGCTTTTGATATAATCATTGCTTATAATAAATGAATCACTCCCTTATATCTCATATAATTGCAACCCATAATTAATATAAGACCGTTGCTTTTGTATGATCCTAAATACTACCATTGCTAACTATAATTGCTGCCTTTCCTTAACATTAATCATTGCCCATTTTAATACTTTAGTCGTTGCCATTTCTTTAATGCTCCAAATCCCTGCCTATGCAATGCATATTTATTTCTCCCTTTAATTACTTTAATCATTGTTTATATATATGTAAGAGCATAGTCAACCAACATATAGATGCCAAGAATATAGTCGTTCAAGAATAATTATGGAACTTAAAGCATATTATGGATATAGTCGGCCAACATATGAAACACCAATATGAAGCATTGATTATATCCTTAACATATGCATTTAATTGTATTTATATATGTCTTTGTTTTGGGCGCTAAAACATGGGAGGATTCAACCATCTTTGTATGCAACATTTGTATAATAAATGTTCTTCATAAAAACCAATGTTGCCATAGAGATTATGGGTCGACCAACATAAAAATTGAATTGGGTTCTCCCTGTATAGCAATTAGTAGCCTTTGGCCAATCCTTTTTCAGTGAAGACTTTCATAACATCTCCTTTGAGATGAATGACAATAATGTGACATTCCTTCTTGGCATTAATGGCAACAATACAATTACAATATTTCCAACAATCTCTCCCTTTGTCATTGGTGTCGATTTTGCAATCAAACCATTTGTGAATATGGTATGAACATAATTCTACCCCTATCTTTATTGCTCCCCCTTTCTCTAACTCCCCCCCTTTGAAATCAATGGCAAAGGGATGTCCAATACTTTCACAAAGAAGACTCTTCTTTCTATAATACTTCTTGATATTAATGGCAATGCGATGTTCATTATACTTCCATCCATAAATAGATCATAGGAAACATCTTCTTATTCTCTAATATTTTGTGAAACTTTATCCTTTGTGTTGTCTTCTCCATGGAGCCGATAGATAATACAATGATTAGCTCCCTTTGAGTTCATACTTCTCCTTTATGAACTTAGTAATGTAGATTGCATAAGTATAGATTTCTCCTTCTCCTTCTCTTGTTTCCTCTTTCAAACTTTTGTAGGTTCTTTCTTTTGCTTACCCATAGTTTCCTTCTTGCTATGTTTAGGTTCTATAAGACAACTTCTACAAAGTCTTGCTTTATGCCCATAGTTGTTGCATTTGTAGCATATGACATTATAATCTACTAGTGGAGCAAATGAGTTATAGTTCCATTTTGTCCACCCATAAGAACTTCTATTTTTGTTCAAACCATAACTATATCTCACATGTGCTCTACAATCTCTTGCCTTATGACCAAAATGGTTGCATGGAAAACAATAGCCATAAAAGGAACTTTTGAACCTGGTCATATAAGGTTGTCTCAAAGGGAAAAATCTTTTGAATGTATTCTTATCCTTTTTATCTTTGTGAGAAGTGCTTGTTTTTTTGGAGCTTGACTCTCTTTCTTCTTGTTTCTTCCACTTTTGATAGGGATTTTTAGGGCTTCAACATATCTCTTTGGTTCTTCTTCATTTGACTTCTTTGGTGCCTCTTTGGAGTCTTCTTTATTTTTCATCTAATTTTATTTACATCCAAGACCCATCTTGTTAAACAATGACCTTTATTCATTAATGATATCATCTAGGATCTCAACACTCTTCTCAAATTTTAGGCTTTTGTTCAACTTAATAGTTTTCTTCTCTAGTTCCTTCCTCAAGGAAACTATCTTGGACTCTAACCTTTCACAATCTTCTTTCTTTGCTTTCAATTGGATTCTTACCTTTTCTTCAATCCTTTTCCCTTCTTCAATTTGAGTTTTTAGATCAATGATCATCTTTTCAAATTCTTCAAAACTTTGTGATAACTTTTCCTTAGATTCACATTCCTCATTTTTGTTTCTTCCTAAGCATCTTTATTTCACTTAGAGCACAAATGAGCTCCCTTTCAAATCTACTTCCCCTTCATTTTCGTCATATTCTTCGTCTTTTAAATCCATTTCAACATTCTCTTCTCCTTCTAACTCTTCTTCCCTTTCTTGGATTTTGTTTTTCAAGATATCATATTTTGATTCTATTGCTATGAAAAGAAACTCTTCTCTATTGTTATGGAAGAAGCTCTCTTTAGAAGAATTACTTTCTTCTTGTGAATAGAGGATTTTATAACATTTGTGAAAATTCTTCTTCTCATTTTTACCATACTTATGGCTCTTTTGTTATTGATAATATTTTATATCTTTCTCCATGCCATGATCTTCTTCATCCTCACTACTTGCATATGGGAATTTGACAACAAGATGCCATACCTTTCCACAATTAAAGCATTTGAAAGGTAACTTACCTTTGTACTTTCCAGAGCCTTTCTTCAACTTCCTCACAAAATGATATTCTTCATTTGATTCATTATTGAAACTATCACTGGGCTTGGGCTCTCTATTTTTCTATTTCTTACACTAACTCATTTGATTGCAAAATAGGACGAAACTTTCCGACGAAAAATGTATAATTAGATGTATCATCGGGTACTTGTGTATTTAATGTGAAAATTTCAATTTTTTTTAAAACTTATGCTCGACGTTCATCAAAATTGCGACGCTCTGTGATTTTCATTGCTATTTCGACATACACTTAAAGCCAACCATCCCCTTCCATCAATTCGACATATGGTTAGCCTCCTTAATTTGTGGGCCGACAGGTATATGGTTAGCGTTTGTCAGGGTTCCAACAAATGTTTTTTAATAAATAAAAGTGGGTTTGACAATTTATCTATACTTACGATAGTGTTTTGCAATACTTGCGAATTTGCTATACTTGTGACAGTTTGTGGAGGTTATAGGCTAAATTTTTTGGGTGCAAAATATCAAAATTATTAAATTTTTTACCTGTCTATGATTAACAATTATTGGAGTGTGAGTTTGATATTTTTTGAAGATCTAAATATTCAAGCTTGGTAAAGAAAAATCATGTCAGATAATATTAGTGCAGAACAAAATGAAGAGACACTTGCTAGATTGTGGGCTAGATTGAAAAGAAAGGGTGATGGGAAATGTTATTGTCCTTGCAATAATTGCAAGGGCTTAAAGACAATAAGACTTTTAATCACAACAACTGAGAAACATTGTAGGCAACATGGTCACGTTGAAGGAGGGTATGATTATCGTCCATTCGCAAGTTGCTCATTATATGTCCTTATATTGATTGAATTTGTAAATGCTTATATCGTTTTAACATTTTTATATATAAAAAAAATCACTTGATCATGATGATGGTTTATTTGGGTCGATCATTATTATAAAGGTGGGGCACCCTAGGGCACATAATATGGATTATCACGACCCAGAGAATGTGGTTTTGCAAGCGGAGGAACATGGAGCTGTGAATATCGAAGATGAAGTTAATGATCTTATGGAAGAAGATGATCATGCACTAGAAAACACAGTTGAAGATGATGGTACAAATACATTGATCCATGACACATTTAGTGGCGCAGCTGATCATGATGATCAAGATGACTTTGATGATGTTCATGATTTACCTATACTTGAGAAGGCATATGAGCCCCTTTATGAAGGCTCTCAAACAACTCTTCTCTCTATTGTATTGTTGCTGGTGAATTTGAAGGTTATGAATGGTTTATCCAACATAGCAATCTCATGGATGTTAAGGAATGTCATATATGTCATTTTTTTTCATCTATTTTTGTCGTTAGTTCATCACTAGTAAATAAATGATGAATTATGTACCATTAATATTCTTTATATTAACAAATTATTTTTTGTTGTAGATTGATAGGTGAATTTTTGATAAGTAGGAGGTATTTTCCATAGCATGTCAAATTATGATATTGCAATCAAGTTTCAACTATGTAGTTTTACAAGTCAAACTCATTGACCCATGTTTCATGAGTAGTGGTTCATAAGAACCCATCTCTCATGATAATGAATGATCCACTTAGCACTCATTACATCTAGTGCTAAGTGGATCATTCATTATCATGATGCAATGAGTGCTAAGTGGATCATTCATTATCATGAGAGATGGGTTCTTATGAACCACTACTCATGAAACATGGGTCAATGAGTTTGACTCGTAAACCTACATAGTTGAAACCTGATTGCAATATCACAGGTGAATTTTTGTTACCACTATCAAATATTTTACCTCGCTCATACCGAGATTTATTTGCCATTATGAAAGATATTGGAATGGAGTATCAAGCAATAGATGCATGTCCGAATGATCATATTATATATCATAAACAACATGAATTTGTAACAAAATGCCCAGAATGTCATATCAGTAGATATTGAACAAATCAACTAACAAAAAAGTGTCGCAAAGTTCTTCGTTATATTCCCATTATTCCACGTATATAATGATTATTTAGGTGTGAAAGCTTAGCACAATTTATGGATTACCATGCATGGAATAGAAGTGGAGATGGCATTCTTCGAATGCCTGTGGATGGTTATGCATTTAGGGACATGGAGGAAAAATGACCATACTTTAAAGAAGAACCTCATAATCTTAGGCTTTCATTGGTAGCAGACGGTGTTAATCCATTTGGAGAGTTGAGATCTATTACTCGATGTGGCTTGTTTTTGTTATCAACAATAACATTCCTCCATGGATGTCAATAAAGAGGGAGCACATAATGTTGGCAATGATTGTTCCAGGTATTTGTTTACATCAATTTTCTTTAACATAGTAGCATCTCATTTGTCTTATTTGTTGCATAATGACATATTTTTTCATTTAATAGTCATGTACATTAATTTATATATATTGTAGTAAAATGGTTATAATAATTATGTAATGTTTATGTTCATTCAACTAGGTAAGTACCAAGTTAAAGATATGAATGTATATATTGAGCCTCTTATCGATGAGTTACTAAAGTTATGGAATAATAATTCTAACTATTTGGCACTTTTATGTTTATAACTTGTATAAACATGCATCAAATTCTTCTTTAATAATCCAAAATAATAATTCCAAGTTGTTGTGAATAATCAAGAGGATTTTAATCTTTACTTGAAAGACCCAATTAAATATGCCACACAGATACATCAAATGTGCACTGATAAATTGAAAATATGCTTGATATATAAATTTAGACAACATAGAAATATCAAATATGGAGACAAATTGATAATATATTCAATTAACTTAACAAGATAATATCTTCAATTAACTTAACAAACAATTGATACCAACATAGACCCACCGAATCAGATATTTTTCATTAACTCCTTCAAAATTTACACGTGCATCTTGGTCCTTTTTGTCGTAAACATTGTATCAATCTCTATTCTCCTACTTCTTCTATCTACTATCTTCTAATATAATCCCCTCCTTATGGTCTTGGTCTCTCTTATTTATACGAGAGGCAACAAGCTTCAGACCAAAGGATGTGGCTTTTGATAACAAAACTTAACTGAAAAGATAAAATGTATTTAGAGATAACCAACATATGCAAATTTTTTAATCTTCGAGTAAGAAGCTCGTGGTCATCTAAGACATGTACAAGGCTCTTACTTTATGATATGATATGTTTTCCTTCTGATGACGCCGATCAATCTTCATCCAAGCCTGGATATTTTTCCTGCCATTTGCTTATTGTTAAATCATTCTACCACTTGAATTCGTGTGCAGTAGTGAAATTTGTAAGGTGAATCTTCCATTTGCTATCAAGCAGGTTTTTGGCATCTACAACAAACTTTGTGTAACCATTATCCAACGTCATAATCCCATCAAGTAGAGTGTGGAACTTTTCCAAATTGATATCACCGTCACCCTGAATACATGTCAAGCATTGAGGAACCATTTGATCAAACTCATTATTCCATTCATCCACATCCTTGAATTGTCCATCATCTTTGATGATCAAAGGACTAAAACTATGCTTTATTGAATCAAATGAATTCCTTTTGTTCACCTTCTTCTTCATGTCAATCAAATACTTATGCTCATCAATAACTGCCTTCACCATCTCTTGAGTAGGCTTTAATCTCGGAGGTGCATCGGGATCCCTCTGTGTTGCTTTGCATAAAGTGTTTAAAATGTGGTAATTGGGCTGCCATCTTTTATATAATTCCTCTAGGATTGGGGAATTAGTATTTATTTGTTCCAAGGCTTTCACCAAATGACTAAAACCCTCATGGAATCCACTTATCTTCTCTTTTAAAACTCCAACTCTGTGCTTCAATATTTCTTTTAAGGTATCCAAGATGTGTTTCCTGACATCATCCATATTATGTTTCTTCAAATTTTCAATCTCCTCTTTCAACTATTGGATTTGTGGATCTTCAACTAGAGCAGGTGGATGATAGACAACCATTTCATCCCCTTTTACATCTATGGCTTGTTGTAATTGTTACTTTAATCTAACACCTTCAATGAATGACTTATTTATTTCATCATTTGATAACTTGAGTCTCTTTTCATACTCTATTATCTTCTTCTCCATGTTTTCTACCACATCCTTTGTAAACATGGCAGAGTGCATAGTTATGGTTGCTGCTTCTATTGGAGTAGTGTTCTTCATTGTCCTAACCATTGCAGACCCTCTCATTTCCTGTACTACATCCAGAAGCCTTGGCTTCCTTGTGTTCTTATGTTTTGTCCACAGGGCAAGGGTCTGGGTGGTAGGATTGTATCCTGTGCCTGAGACTCCTTCTGAATCAAATTCCGCAACCAAGTTTGGATCATCTTGAGCTCTGATTTGATCTAACAAAAATACCTTAGAGAGTTCCATTCCAGGTATGATTAACATCTTACTACTTAGCACCAACTCCCTTGCTTCTTTGGGAGTAATATTGATGTTATCAATATCCAACTCTGCCATTGTCTAGGCCTGCACCTTTGCATGCTTTGAATCATCAATCCCAATGAGGTTAATTTTTAGCTTGTCATCAAACTGTCTCATTTTAATTTTTATCCAAAAATATTTGAATTCCCGTGTATGGATGAAATCATCATCCTCCATGAACCGCAGAGAAGTAATTATTCTCTCATCATCTTGTATCTCATCAATGACTTCCTCTGATATTCTTATTTTTGGGTGATGAGGCTCTAACACTTTTTGTTGCTTTGCTACTTCTTTCATTTCAATCAATGTCAGGACTGCTTCTTGTTCTTCATCACTCGACCCATAATCAACTAGTGATTCGACTTTCTGTTTCTTAGCAGGTGGCTCACCAATTGGGAATGGAGGGGATGGATGAATTGGTGGAGGAGGTGGTGTATGTGATGTGGAGGCTATGGATGAGGGTGGATGGGGTGCAAATGGTGGAGCTGACTTCTCTTGATCCTTTTTATACATCTCATCAAACTTACCTAGAATCAAGTGCATCCTTTTCAACAAATCTAGCTCTTCCTCAAAGAACCCCTTGAACTTCTTATCTTTTTCTTTCTTTTGGTCCTCCCATCTCATCATCATTAACCCTTTTTTCCTTGTTTCAAACACATTTGAAAAGTATACCAGGTTTCTTATCACATCCTCCTCTGGATCAAATACATGTGTTATTGCCCTCTTTGTAAGCAAGGTCCTTTTGATATTATTGATGTGACCCTCTGGATCACATACTCTCACCTTTCCTAATCTGAGAGAAAAATTGGCTCTTATGAATCTCTGCACTTCTTCCAACATATCTGACCCAACTGATAATTCCTCAAAAACTGTTAAGTCAGGCATGAAAGTCCCCTTTCTCTGATTCTTCATAAGACTATGCTCCATCCAGAGCATTTTCCAAATAAAATCTAAAAACAATACTCTACTAGGCACAAATTTTGACAACCATACACCCTAATGATGGTATATTGTGGCATTAAAAACTATTCAGCATAGTTGTGTATGAAACCTTGGTCTGGTTTGTATTGCAAAGGTCTCATAACTTCCATTAAAGATTGTGGTAAACTCGGTGTAGGAAAACCAAGGGCATCAATTAGTCTGAGGGAAAAGTCATCTCTAAACACAATAAAGTCATCTTCAGGGAACTTACTATCCCAAACATAGCACCAATTTTGCACTGGAAGCATAACTCCATTTTCATGTGTGCTCAACTTCATCCTTTTAGTCCACTTTGTTTCATTTTGAAATAGAATTAGATGACACAATAGAGAATACTTTCTGAAAGTGATAGGGGCCTTAGCTTCCCTAACCTATAATAGACCTTCATGAATTTGTTCCTCAATGATAGAAGAAAAATCAAACTCCACATTGGACTCAGGGTGTTGGATAGTCATTTCCATCCTCATCAATCCAATTGACATGCTGTCTTTAGCATCAAATTCAAGAATTTGGCATAATGCATAATAGGTGTTTTTGAACTAAGTCTGAAAATCAGACACTAGAAAGGGTTCAACTTTTGAAGATGGAATAGGAAGGACTCTATTCTTGTCACCCTTTTTCATGTGCAAGGGAGGTTCATCAATTCTATAAGTCCTCTTTAATCTCTTGTACTCCTACTCTAGCCTCCCCAAATCTATCTCTGTGACAACCTACTTATTTAGGTCAAAACACCTAATTATAGCCTCCCTGGAGATATCTACTAGACATTGTCCATCTGGGAGCCTAACAACCTTTGACGGGGCATGATATCTACTGGCTAGAGCTCTAATTAGCTCAATATCAACAAACACATTAGGAGCTATCAATTTTCCCATGTCAAGAGTCCATGGGTTTGATACCGGGACCCCTTCATTCCTATTCTTATAAAAATACCAATACAGATTCCACCCAAATTGCAGAATTATTGGGTCTCTGCACTCATGAGCTAAATCCTTAAAGACCCCCTTATAACCTTTATTGACTGAAGCAGGTAGCAG
The DNA here is from genome assembly GCA_007258455.2 of Sequoia sempervirens. NCBI lineage: Eukaryota > Viridiplantae > Streptophyta > Pinopsida > Cupressales > Cupressaceae > Sequoia > Sequoia sempervirens. Next base: position 79,512 of record VDFB02269693.1, on the reverse strand, counting down.
TGCAAGTAATGGCGACTGTAATGAAGCTTTATTGGATTTTTCTTCTTTTTTAGTCTGTACTTTTGTTTTCTTAGGTGCCATTGCTTAAAATTTAATGTGTGGCAGATAGAACTTACCTGAAATATTGCTTGTCCTGAAGAATTCTCTTGATTGTCGCACCTTGAGCTCGCCTATACTCAGCTTCCGTTACCATGAGCGAACGAATTCACAATCTGCTTGGTTTAATTCTCATATCATATTGCATTAATTCCATATAAGTTCTACATCATTCAAATCCTTCAAACTGAGCTAAATTTCATATTTTGATGTTGATTGATGTGATTGGCCTTCATTTAATGCTCCAATGGCTAATTACCATGCTACTGCACGTCACTCCTCACTCCTTTGCGGTACCACGGTACATAATATTTACTTGTTCTTATTATACCGCACTATCATGCACTTCCTTGTCTTCCTTAGTGGTACCGCAGTGTTTATTTAGTATTTTATCTTATATACCGCTTTACCGTGGGCTTTATTCCGACCCCCTGCGATATAGCGGTTCTCCCTTATGTTTATTCTTACTTTACCGCTCTACCGTGGGCCTTACTCTAACCCCCCGTGGTATAGAGGTTCCTTCTGCTAGTATTGATGATGACCTCGCTCTACCATAGGCTAGGTATCAACCCTCTACGGTATAATGGTAATACGATACACTACCATCCTCTTACCACGCTACCGTGAGTTACTTTGTTGGAGGCCACAGTAAGGAGGTAAAAGGAAATGCATATATGGTATACTCAAGTATGGCAGCGGTATGACGGTAAAAGGCTAATTTGACTTTGTGGATGGCATAAACATTAATTTTATGACAATACTAAGAGAGACCCTTGATTTTATGTGAAAATTCTAGTTCCAACATATCCAATCATCTCATTCCTTCAGAAACCCGTTCTTATCACATAATTTGGGTAATCCCAACTTCACAGTATCATCAAACCCTGCATTTTTTGAGTGTAAGTCTTTATCATATTTGTCATGCTTTCTCATGATTGTGTCAATGGCCAAGATGAAATTGGTGTCAGATCCCTCATGTAGTTGCATATCATGTCTCTTAGTACCCAACTTGTTTTCACACTCCCATGCTCAAGAATGGCTTCATAGTTCTTTTTGTGAACATGCCAAAAATCATCAAGGCATATCTTCAGGTTTGTAAATATCTTGTGCAACATCATTTCCATAGTGTCAAACTGAAGGTCCTTCATCTTTTCTACTATTTGTTGATGTTCTTCTTGCAACTGGTCATATTCACTCTGCAACTCTGTATCAGTTCTAGAGGTGATCCTCATTCTGGCATCTTTCATGGCAGTAATTTCCAAATCTGATTTTTCACTTTTCATTTTGTAATAATTTCTTTTTTTCATCAACTGTATTGTTTGTGCCTTGTTGAACTTGGCAATGTTTATGCCCATGTCTGTTGAAGGCACAGGGATAGTTTCCCCAACTTTAAGGGTCATCATGTGTCCAAAGGATTTTTTGATATCGATGATCTTTGGCCTTTTGTGAGGTGGGTAAAGTGTCCATATCAACATTGAATTTTCATCAGCATTGAATCTTGACCCTATGTAAATTTCTTTCACACCCTCTATGTTTAACTTGTATTCTCCTTCCTTGGTATGCAAAAAACTATAAAAAATTAAAGAGGCACTGAGGTCCCAACCAGAAAATACTATTACACCAGCTTCAAGTAACAACTGTCTACCCCTTTCAGGGGTCATGTTCTACACTTCACTGTCTACATCATCTTTCAACCTTTTCATCAATTTCTGTTCATTTTCATGGGTAATATTTGGGATGGATTCCCTCAACCTTTTGCCTTTGTAATTATATAAAAAGTATTTAAATTCTCTTGACTTGACAAACTCATTATAAAAAATAAAGGATCCATAGGCTGTAAGCCTAACATCTTCATCTACACGCAATTCCTTGGCTACTTGTAAGTCCTTGTCAAGGAGTTCTTCATATTCATCATTCATTATTCGAGAGACTGTTCTCTACTGTGATTGTGCTTCATTTTCTCCCGCAGATTCTTCTTTAGATGAATCATCCATTTCTTGCAACCTTTGCTTTTTTTGCTCTAACTCCATGAAATTTTCTATAACCTCCTCTGCTTCTTTGTCTTCTTTGTTCTTAAACACATCTTCCCTCGGTATAGGAACATGGGTGTATCCATTAAGGTTTTTCTTTTTCTTACAAGAGTGTATGTACCCTTCAGGGTCATAATTCATCCTTTGTGCATACTCCTTTAATTTGAATTCATCCAACAACGAAAGATAATAAGATCATTGGTAGTGGGATGTTAGGTTTTCAGGTACATCAATTATAAATTAAGGTCGTATACCGTGGTAATTAACTAATTATACGTCGTTTGTGAATTTCATTTTTTTTGATATAGTTGGTCGAGAGTGGGATGCACTACATTTGTATGTCACAAACAATCTTGATTGGATGATGGTATGGATTAAACCGATGTCAACAATCCGGTCGCACATTAACATGGGAAGGTGTGGCTTCATTGGTTAAAGAAGTTCATCGTAATGGAGATTCCAATGTTACACCAAGGGAAATTGATTTAGCATATGGTTTAAGAGATAAAAAGATAAATATAAATATATTAATCACCCATATTATTTAATTATTTTCAATTATATTGATGTATATATATGTTGAGTTTTTTCTTTACATTCACCAAGAATAAATATGTTTATCAACCCATGCAATAAATTTTACATGTTTGACATATTGCAGTGAAACACCACAAGGCTATGTGGTGCAATGGTCATAAATTTTGAATCAAAAAGTTGGATGACATGAAGAAAACTTGTGATTCTGGGATAATTGCAGTCTTTCAGGTGACTAATGTTTCATCTAGAAGCGACATACATCCAAAAGTCTCAAAAATTGATACTATGGGATTTTGGATGATATACTTGAGTGTGACTTTAAGTCCTTCAAATTAGTTATGTTCATCGTCGTCCAATGAATGTGATCATGATTGAATGAAAATGATCCTTGTTATTGAACATGATAATGGATTTACCATGGTTAATACAAGGTCGATCAAGCGAGCTAGAAATGAGCCCTATGTTCTTCCAAGCCAATGTGAGCAGGTATTTTACTCAGAGGTTCTAGTTAAACCGGGTTGATCATTTGTTGTTAGACATGATCCAAGAGGAAGGCCGGTAAAGTATAATGTGGTGGAAGAAGAAGATACCGAAGAACTAGAAGATGATGTAGATGATGATTAGGATCAACAGTTAGTTGATGATGTGCCTGACGAAGATGTTGAAGAAGAGGAACTAGATCATGATGATGTAGGAGTTAATGTTCATGAAGATGATATCCATGTGGATGATGACATTATCAAAACTGATATCAATGATGATGATGATGATGATATGACCAATCCTTACAATGTCGAATCTGGATTGGATGATACAAACAAAGAGTTGGATGAAGAAGAAGATCAATGACATTGAAATGTATGAGTTATGTGATTATATTATCTATTTGGTATTGATTTCTTGATAGAATTATATTTGACTTATATGGTTACATAATTAATTCATGATGTTTTTTAATTTTTATGCCATTACATAATTAATTCATGATGTACTTTTTAATGTTGTTAATTCATGATGTTACAACTATTGTAGCTCTCCTAGAAATATCCATATGATCAAATCCTAATTACTCTACGACTATTTTTGATTAGATATTATTTGATCATATCTTTGGTTATTTCATTCCCAAAAAATTAGCGTTTCCTCATGTTGACCCCGCATAGTGACATGCGAATGGAGCCAACGTTGATTTTTTTTAATTTATGCTTGTATGGAGTGAAACTTGACATGGTTAGCCTAGACACATGCATTGACGATATGGGAGGGTTTCGAGACTCAAACATGAAGTCATGCTATATAAAGGCATCTTGTCCTTCCTAATAATACAAGTTGCCTTATTCTTCGTCTCTTTCATATATTGTTCTTAGCATTTCTTTGGTTAATGGTTTCAAAAGATGAGGCTCTCTGAGCCTCACCTTGGATCTATTACACATCAGTTTGTGCATTTTCATTAGCAATGAATATTTAGATATCTTTAAAAAGCTCATTGAATATAAAGATGATAATAGGAAGCTACAAAAATGAGTATATTTTGTTTATGGAACCTAAACCACAAGGTTTGTCACTCCAATGCTAAAACCAAGTCAAATTAACCCCTAACACCTATTGGAAAAGTCAAAACATGCCTTTCTTTCAAATTCACAAGAACATATAAACCTTTTGAAACCACACATACATGTTATGAAAGTGTATGGTAATCCTACTTATAGCGGAAGTTCACATGATAAGCTAACCAATGGCACTATATTGGAGGATAAACCCACCTATGGAATTAATTTAAGAGGTAAGGGATGCCTCTTAGTGGAATTTTGAGTCTTGGATTAATCCATAGTGCTAAAATTAGTTCTAGTGTTCTTCCCTTAGTGTTATATTTATCTCTACAATTTCCCATACTTAACCATTTCATCATCCCTTTTCCCAAGCTATTTGTATCATAATATAAACTTGGTCCAATCTCACATTAGCCCCTTAGGTAATTATCCATTTCCTCCAAGTTGAATGGAACCTTTTGTACCAATGCATCTATGTTTTCCTACCCTAATGGATCAAGACTTGACATCACCTTAACAATCTTCTTTATGTCATAGCATATCTCCGAAGTGCCTTTGACATGCTTTGGATGTGTTAATATTAACTAGATTGAATATATTAATTTTAAAGTCTCTTAACACATTCCATGACAAGAAAATGACTCATTTGGATTAAGGAGTACTTTCCTAAACCATTCCTTCATATTCAAGAATCCCTTCTCACACCCACATCATAATTCATATCCATGTTATTTATAATGAGTGTTTTAAACCAACAATCAATGAATCATAGGATAGAAGAAAACTCGTTATGCACAAGGATAAGAATCAAAGAGACTGAAAGAATAGATTCACTAGATATGCTCCCCATTACTGTAATATACCAATGTAAAAAAATAAGTCATAACAAGAATAGGACCAAAAAAACTAGGAAAAGAAACATTGTAGGCTACATTAATAAGACATTGATTGCAAGCATTTCTTTCATGATGTTTAAATGACAAAATATCAGATAGCTCAATCTTTAGTCAAGTAGTATTTCAATCACTGATTCTTAGACATCCATCATGATTAAACATCACATATCATAAGCCTTTTTAACAACCACTAGGACTGTAGATAATATTCAATCATGTCATAGGAAATAAATCATCAAAAATTATAAAGAAAGAGAACCAACTATATAAGCTCAACAAGCCACCATACAAAAAATATATTTTGTAGAAAATAAAATAAACTATATGTTGACATAGCATATATATTTTGTATATAAACTATATGTTGACATAGCATATATATAAACTATATATTCTAAATTTTGGCCCCGCGTGCACAAGAGCACAACATAGCATACTGCACTGAGACCCTAACTAGAGAGTTGCATTGAGAACCACTGCATCCAACCCCTGAGTGGAGAGTTGCGAGACTTCATTGGATGAGTGTTGCAAGGCCATTGAGTCGAGGAGGAAGACTAGGAACCATTTGGCAGGAGGAAATCCAGAGCGAGAGGTGAGGGCACTTAGAAAGGGAAAATCGACCAAGGGACAATGACTGTAAGTGATTTTCCCCCCACATTTAGAAATCTTGTTGCAAGTACAGTGATTTAGACTTTGTTTGTTCCCATTGAGGTGTTGCATGCTATATTTTGGTCAATTCGAGCCAATTTCGCATTGACAAACCCAAGTACTACCTAGTACTGGTATCTGGTTAGTTTGAACAACCAAGCTTTGAGATGTTCAATCAGTTGGGTGGCCATTTTTGGCCTGTGAACTATAGTTTTTGTATCTGTCTTAGCATATTTTTTCTACTATAAGATTGAAAAGAATTCCCATCACATAACAACACACAAAGTTCACTAGGGTTCAAATTTCTAAACTTCGATGAAATAAATTTACATATTGAGGTTCACAAATGATCAAAGGGACTGAAAACAATAAATGGTCCGTGAGTGCAATGAAAAATGCCTAGTGCCTATCCATAAGAGAACGTATAGAAGTACATGATGTAGTGTCAGAGGAAGGAAACAAACTCACACAATCTCATTTGACAAGTCACAAACAATCTTGAACTTTCCTTCTTTTGACACACTTATTCAGCTATATTTCCCTTCACAAAACTCAACAAAAACACTCAACTTTTGATTTAGAGTTCCAAACCATTACTAGACCTTCAAACACCTCAGTCAACTTCATCTTGATCAAACAAACAATTTCCCAGTCTACCCTTTCATTTTACCATTAACTCTCTTTATGACTGTCCTAAACTTCACAATTTCAACTCAATATAAATTAATTTGACCCAAAACAATATTTAGGCTAATATAGACCACACAATTTCCATTCCATTTCACTTGAAACAAATGTAAACCATCTCCCATCCTTTATTCCTGACAATTTAACAAAATCATATATTGTACTTTCATTTTAGTCTCCAAAATAGGGCTATTATTAGACAGATCAGTCAAAGCAATGGACTTTTTAACTTCATGCTTTCACCAAACATTATATCAAATGAGATCAAATTATACCTTGGTAATCTCTTAACCAAAACAACCAAGAACTCACATTTAATCATCAAAATCCCTTAAAGTTCTTATTGTCACTGGTTCCTTCATACCCTGTTTGCAACACTTGTAGGTTTGCCAACCTATTTGTCAGGGCTTCATTCACAATCTAAAAAATATTACACAAGTTTATCCACACTTTTTAATTCCCTCCTTTCAGATCTAAAACATATGCAAAATGGGTATCAAAAATTTTACAACACAAGCTTCAAATATTGTTGTCTCAGACAGATTTAAGCCTAATTAGGCTTGATTTGCATAAGGATTTGTTGCTTTACTAACTCTTGACCAAAGTACACTTGTCCAGTGCTTGGGACATATTTAGTTTTATTGGTATATGCTCTTCAAAGCATCAAAGTCCGTTTACAAAGTATTTTCAGAAAACCCTAAGGGCTTAACCTTCATAATTACTTTGTTCATAGACTATATACATAGTTTTTCAGTCAAGAAACTTCATTCCCTCGCATCTTATCTTTATGATTTTTCCCTAAATCCACTGAGACATGAAAGAACATTCATAGTAGGATAATCTCATAAGAAACCAGAAGATTCCACCAATTAAAAAAGGAGAAACATAATTATTTCTGTCTCTGCTTACCCTAACTGAGGGTTTTAGCAGTCTAAAGTAAATCCACAATAACTCACACAAATCTTAACTAAAATGCATGAAATTTTATGTAACAGGAAGGTGATTGATATTATTACCATATCCAACCATTCTACCATGCCTTCAAGGCCGTACAATTCTGTACAATGCCTTGAAATGCAAGATTTATGAAGAAAAATGATTAAAAATCAAAGATTTTCCTTGAACATATTCTTTATTCAACCACCCTCGAAGTTCTAAAAGATACAAGAGCCTTTTTAAAGGAAAAACAACTTAATTTTAGCCTTCTAACTGCCTCTAACCGACCCTAATGACTCTTCATCTCTTAATATTGCCTTTTTGATTAAGTTGACAACTTTTTGCATTGTTTTCATTTTTGCACTTTTGGACTTAATAAACACCAAATGACCTCAAATATATGAAACATGACTCTAATAACATGATTTACAAAGTAGGAACAATAACATTGAATCAAATTTCAAAACATTGCTTCATAGAGGCCTAATTATGCCAAGGTGCTCCTGCACCAGTACAAGAGATGAAAAAAAGGCAAGGAGCCAATAAAAACTTTCGAATATTTCACTGACTCAACCAAACCTCCAAAAGAACAGTACAAATGCCAACACTAGGGAAAATCTAAAAGAGAACACTAATGAAAATGGACTTTTTTTTTCAAGTTCCAGAAGAGTATAAATGGTTCAAAGATGTTGTGGGTGTCTGGAAAATGGTGAAGGAATGCTGGATAGGGAGGAACCCAATTAGCTTCTTTAATTGGATTCTTATGAAAGAAACAAACTCTGATACATTTTGGAGTTCTTCTGAGTAGGGCCAATCTTTTATTATTTTATTTGGGGGACCCAAAAAACCATAGGGGTAGAAACCTGTAGAGCTTAATCATTAAAGGCAAGGGGTTTGTCCATTTATAAATAGACTGAAAGGATGGTTGCACGAGGGGCTATTTCACATGAAAGGTGGTCCAAAAAATTTCATAGACTAACTAACCAAACACCAGTACTATCTCAGAGGGACTATTGTCTTTCAGGAAGGTGGTCCAAAAAATTTCATGGACAATTACAAAAAGTAATAGCAACCTTCCACCAACTATCCCAATCAACCTCCAAGAAACAAGAAAATGACTCCTCTAGATGTTCCCAAAACCCAAGGCTTCAAAACACAAGGTTGGTGACCCTACAAACCATTCCCATGCTTACCAAGTGATCTCTGATCATCAGATCCTTACAAGGTTTATTGATACATTCACAACTATTGTTACCTCCACATGCATTTGACTAGTAGTGACAACCTTGGTTTTTAATCCTCCAACCCCATACCTTGGGATCACATCACCATGAAAGAACTTCATCCAACATCCTTATGAGTGCAAGTACCACCAAATAGGTATTTTTTAGATTTGTCTTCCTCGAGCAAGGGAAATTCAGGAAGAGAAGAGGAAAGTGAGACATGTAGTAGGTCTAAAAGGGGGAGATCAACTAGAGGTCAAAAGATTAGAAGAAAATTATGTAAACGCATGGAATTTTTTCTTGCTGAAGGGGGGTCATGTTCTTATGATGATGAGAGCATAGGCAACATCGAGGTGCCCTTGAGGTACAAAAATCTATGGAAACAATGGGTACCCAAGGAACTTCCTCCAATAAACACTGATTTTTGTGTCAACAAGAGGATATATCACATAGCACCATCGTCATTACATGGTTTGGGCCTATTTTGCATGGATGACATAAAGGTCTATTACGAAAAAGTTATTGAATTGATGGAGTATGTCGGACCCTGTTACAATTACAAAGATTGGATGCAGTTGGTTCGATATACACGAAGTATGCATAGGTATGCACTGTCAGCAAATTATATACAACTAAAAGATAAGGATCAAAATAAAGGAGTGGCTATGTACATTGACAGAAGGCCAAAAGCATTAGTGAATATTGTAGGGTTTATAAATAGTACATGACCTGAGTCAACAAATAAGCAACCCAATTTCATATTCGAGGCACACGAGGGAAACCGTGTATTCGTATGTGCGATAAAATCAATAATTGTAGGGGAAGAGTTGGTAATCAATTACAATTTGAATCACATAGATACAAACACAGTTACTATGGGGGTGGTATGTACTATATACCATTTTACCCAACCTCCAATTAATGACTCCAATATACCATTTTATTATTATGTTTTTTTTCGTAAGTCTATTGGTTTCATTTTAGTAATATTTTTTTATATTTAATTTTTGTCACAACGGGACATTAATTGTAGGGGGAAGGCTCCAAACCAGAGCACAGATCGCGATGCATCTTCAGGCACTTCTACCCGATAGGTTTACCTCATTGTAGTTGTACAAATTAGATATGAGCAAAATGTTTTATATTATGTTTTTTTCATAAGTTTATTAGGTTAATTTCGATAATGTTTTTAATATTCTTGTCACAATCGGATGATCGGGGAAAGGCACTAGCAGTAGAGGAGAGCATCCATAGGGAGGTGTAGCCACTATGATGCGATGATGACATTGCATATTCCACAAACCCTTTGGATATGATAAGGAATACCCAAAAAAAATGCAATGAAGAAATCCTTCAATTGTTATTCATAGTGCCTCAAACAGATGAGATAAGAGAAAGGGTTAAAATATTGATTGAGAGAGCACAAAACTTGCAAGTTTAAGTTGTCATGAGATATTTAATTATAAAATAAGTTCATTCATGGTTTTATATTTTGTACTCTTTTATGTCATGAACTAAAATATGTGTTGTTTTTACAAGAATTTTTGCATCCTCATGATGTTGCTGGCCATGATCAGGGTATTGCAGGTGCTGCCCGAGGAGTAGGGGTTGGTACAAGTGTCAATCCTAATCTTCCTACGCTTACATCACATCATCTGACCCCATCATCCATGCCTATATTTTTGACTAAAATGTTGGCAACACATAGCATGTAGGCATCGGGTAGTGCACCCTTTGGCAGCAAAAACATGCCAGAACATGCGTCAGGACATGTACCTAGGGATGCAGAGGCCACTAGTACTGGTGATGTTTTAGCAACATTTCCTGGATCTTCTCGTATTACTAGTACGAGAACATTTTTGGTCACATTTGTGGTGACCGAGGATTTCGTTCCCATAAATATAGAGAAGGTCCCAGGTACTTTAAAATGTTTTAATTATTATTATATATAATGCAATTGAAATTTACTTATTGATCACTCTTTTTAGACTAATGATCCCATGATCATTTTGCAGGAAATGATGTTTCTTATAAACATATAATTGATATTACATTGGAGATCTTTGGGCCCACCATACGTAAATGGTGGAATGCCCAAAATCAAGATTTAAAAGATGAGCTCATTAACCGTTTAGTTGGGTTGTTCGGTAATAACACATTCAACCGAACCAAGGTCCTTAAGAAAGTTGGTACCTATCTAAAGTATGTGAGGGACCAATATAGGTCACATTTAGAGAATAACAAAAAATATGAGCATCCCCCCATGATTCTGAAGAGGGAGTGGAAGGACTTGGTGTTGGATGGAAAGGAGAACGCTGAAAAGAAAAAAGGAAAGACGCCACCGAGCCAAGGAAGGTATGTGATACTATCAACAATGTAATTATATACTGATTAATCTTTCTTTTTACATAATCTAACGTATTTCAAAATTTTCATAGGTTGCTCGACACATCAAAGGCAACAAAGGAAAGACTAGAAAAACATGGGCAACACAAACTTGGATCTAGTGGTTATATGAAATTAGCCGCACAAATTGTAAGTATCAATAAATTAAATATTGCATCCAAATAATAAATTGCAAACAATTTTGGTTTTGTCACACCATAGAAGCAAAATTCATGATCTTATGCAAAAATGCAGGGCTCTGAATTCAACAGAGTGCCCACAAAAGAGGACCTGAAGATTGCCTTCTAGCAAGGCTATGGAGCCATGGTTGAACGCCTAAGACTCTTGACTAGGAAAACACAAGATTCCACTGCATCCGACACGCAGGTAAATAAACTCAATGAAGTTTATTTAAAATTGAATACTTGTGCAATCTATTCAATATTAATTTCCACTATAAAGTAATTATGTGCCTATTTGTTTTAAACAGACAAGCAATGATAATACTGCACATGACATTGGAATGCAACCTGGTGAGGGTGGAGCACAACTTGCAAATGAAGGTTGTTAGAACTGTAAAATTATGATGCATTTTACATATTGTTCATACCCATGAGTTTCCGAATAGGTCCTACCATGAGAATATTTTTCCTATTTTTCCCATATTTGTCCCATAAAATCCATCTAGGTCTGAGTATTTCACATTATGATCTATATCAGCATGAGGATATCAAGGTCTCCCCAACTCATAATGCATTTTTGCTAATATATATCTACTATAGGTCTATCGGCGAGACTTCTTTGGTGTCACAGCGATCGAAATTCATCTATAGGCACTTATCGGCAGGGCATTCACATTGTTTCAGCGACAAAGGAAAATTCATATCGGCGAGAGTGATATCACCGAGGTGAGGTCTCACTGATTGAGTCATGTCTCACTGACCAATGCACGAGGAGGCTTATCAGCCAAACTAAGGGGTCTCAGGGTGATGTCTTACCGATCATTTCATGTCTTATCGACCGGCAACAGAAAGAGCGTATCGGCGAAAGATCTTTTCATCGGAGTAAGTCGCAATGACCCATATGTCACACTGATGAGGATATACATATCGAAAAGAGTCAAAGCATCGAAATAACGTCTCACTGAATAGGTCTTGTCTTGTTGACCGGCGATAAGGATATACACTTCGGTAAGACTAAAATACATTAGGGTAAAGTCTTGGCAAGTGGCTCCAGTCTTGCTGACATGCGCTGGGGAATTATACCAAGGGTTATCGAGAAGAAGCTATGTAGTCTTTCCAACTCAAAAGTCACACCGATAGAGATTTGTGTCGACAAGAGAAGAAATCTTTGGTGTGAGTTCCGCCGAAAATTGAAAGTTACACCGATAGAATACTTCGGGGAGAGTCTCACCGAATAGAGTAATTTGGAGGAACGGGTTCGGCGAGACATTTGGCATCGGTATGAGTCTTTTCGAAGATTCATAGTCTTGCCGATGAAATTTGTTTCATCGGTAAGATTAATTTCGTAGGTGAAAGGGTAGTTACGTCTCAGTGACACACAAGATGGAAGGACAACTTTCGGTAGGACATAATATGATCTATAAAATGTCTCCCCGACATCAGAATGTCATAGCGAAACACATGAGGTGAATGGATTTCTTTCGGCGAAACATGGGACTTCGATATAACTACAGGATGTCACGGCAAATATCTGGCGAGTACTAACAAATGCCCGAATACTGTTGCTTACCGACATGTGAATGCGAAGCGATGCATCTTTTCAGATGCAGATGTATAAATATTCATTCTCAATTGTAAATAATGACATGGGACATTAGAGGTAGATTAGGTAGGAGGATAGGAATGGAATTTCCACAGAACAAGGACTATGATGTATGATTTCAAAATGGAGATTTTAATGAGAATCAGTTGATGTCGCAGCTCATTTTTGGTGTCAATTGTCTGTTGAATTTATTGAAAGTATTACTAAGTTGTCTCCAAGATTGATGCTTTCTGGTTGTTTAAATTGGTATAACAAGTTTATATTCAATTTATCAGTGCACATTTGTTGTATCTGTGTGGTTAATTGATCAGTTCTTTCAAGAAAAGATTAAAGTCCTTTTGGTTGATCACAGTAATCAGGGAAATTCATTTGGATCATTAAGAAGAGCTTAGTTATCACAGTCTTGCATGTTTATACAAGTTATAAAAAAACATATGCCAAACAATTTGAGTGTTTTCCAGAAAGAGGTTGCCCATTGCTATTTCATTTGACTCCACATACCCAATAAGGCACTAGTCTTTGCATTTCTCACCATTTAGATTCATTCATTTTCTTTACATTTGTTAACTGAGCATATTAGGATTTAGCCTTATTGCTATACAATCTATACCAAATTTGATTTTATTTGTCCACTCCCATCTGCCATTGTGGGCAAAGCAATTCATGAGAGATAAGCGCATCAAGTCTGCTTCATTCATATAGGTACACCCACCTAGGTCTAGCAGCACCTGAAGAGTAGAAGGTCTAAGCCATTCGACCTTGTCTGTTACCCTAAAACATACCAAGAGATTGGCAGCCTCTTGAGGCATTCCACCTGCATTTTTGAGAGCTAACAAAGGTCATGGTGTGCATCCCGATACTAGATGTATTCACACGCTATACAAAACACAGTATGGATTAATAAAATTAAACATCTTTAATTGCAATTGGTGTATTAATTAATGTAACCTTTCATGTTTCAACTTTAGAGCATGTAGAGCGTGATCAACATGTTGAGCATGATCAGGCTAGGAAAGATCAGGAACATGATGTGGCCCCATCAAGTAAAGAGGACCACTCTAATGTTCTTTTAAACATATTTAATTGCAATTGGTGTATTAATTAATGTAACCTTTCGTGTTTCAACTCCAGAGGATTTAGAGGGTATTCAACATGTTGAACATGAGGCTATAAGACAAGATCAGGAACATGATGTGGCCCCATCAGATAAAGAGCACCACTTTATTGTTCTTTTAATTAATGAAATACTTGTAACAATAATAATAAAAAAATATCAATTTAACATTTCTTTGTTATTGCAGCAAACCCCCCCTTGTAGCATCCTCCATGTCGTGAGTACACGAATAGGCATACATTAAGATCATGAGCAGAGGGCATAACAATTGAAGGGGGGGAAGATGATTTAGAAAATGATTCTTCACTTCTTTTTTTAGCGGCAAAAAAGAAACAAAAAAAGTGATTGTAATCATATTATGACAACCATATTTTTGATAATATGTAAAAAATGAAAGAATGAATGTTACATGTTATTAATGGATGAGTGAATGAATGTTATATGTTATTAATGGATGAATGAATGATTAATGTTATATGATCGGGTATGGGGAATTGAGAGTGATGTGAGGGGAGGGGAGGGGCCAAATGAGCTTCCACCATCATGTGGTTGGCCCTGTTAAGTAGAGAATATTAAACTATTCTCAAAACAAAGAGAAGCTCAATAAGGTAATGCACTTTTCAATAATTTGTTTTTAAAAAACTGTAGGGTTTCATCGCAATTTCGATGAACATAGCCCGACGAACCACAAAAATTTGTGACGAGGTTGTTGTACACGTGACGTAGTTTTCGTCGTAATGGCAATGATAGTTTGCTCCACCTTATCAGAAAATGGATGAACGTTTGGTGTTTTTTCAACGATTTCAAATGGGCGTTCTGCAACGTTTTGTGATTTATTGTGTCGATAGATGGACAAAGTTACATTGATTTTGTGATGGACACCGTCAAAATTTATCGTGGCGCTGACTGACAATGTTGGGTTGTGGTTTCGACGTATAAAAATTGGTCGTTAAAGAGACGGAAATCCAACGACGAAATTTAAATTAATGTTGTGTCGGTAAGTCAACAATATTTTGTTGATATGTCACCAAACATTCTTCAGAATTTGTAGTCAAATACAGTAGTGTTAGAAGCTTTGGAAGCTATTTCTCATTTGATGGCTTTTCATTTTCTATCCTCATTTTATATGTTGTGAGGATCATATGTAGTTCATCCATTTTGAGTTTATCTAGATCCTTTATTTCTTCAATAACAGGGACTTTGACATCAAATCTCAAGGGAATAGATCTTAGAATTTTTGCACAATTATAGATTCTTTGACCTTCTCACCAAGACCTCTTATGGTGTTGACAACTTCATTCGCTCAAAGAAAATAAGCTGCAATGTTTTCTTCATCCTTTATTTTCAAACTCTCAAATTGACTTCTATGGGTTTGAAGCTTAGCCTTTTCAACCTTGTCATCCCCTTCATAGGTCTTTTGTAGTTTTTCGCACATATATTTTGTTGATTTACAATGCATTACCTTTACAAACTTTGATTCACTTAGACCACACAAAATTACATATTGATAGCTTTTTTGTTATGTTCACTTGCATTCTTTCTCGTCGAACTTGTTGGAGGAGATGCATGAGCTATCTAAGCACTTACTACAGATTGCCAAATATTGAAGCCAAGAGCCATTAAATAGGTGCACATCCTTATGCTCCAAAAGACAATTTGTACCATCGAACAATAGAGCCTTGTTAAAGGATAATCCTTCTTGGTAGGCCTTGTGCACTCTTAAGATATTCCTTCTAATGATTAAGCTATACTATGAAGGAACTAACTCTGATACCAATTGATGAGCACACACTTATACTGAGATGGGAGGGGGTGAATTAGTATAAGACAATTATTTACTTTTTCAAAACTTAACAACCATAACAATATCAATCAAACAAGACCTAACAATTAAGCAAATCCCTTATGGGAGAAAACCATGAAAAAATATTTCTTTTATACAAATTCCTTTTGCAAGCTTCATAGGCACCAACCTATTGGAAACACCAATCCCCACTTGTATAATTTGTAGGCACCAACCCACTAGAGACACCAATCCCCACAATTTGTAGGCACCAACCTAGTGGAGGCACCGATCCTCACTGCTAAGCACCAACTTAGTGAGAGACACCAATCCCTCCTTTAGGAAGCACCAACTTCCAAATGAAATTCCACTTTATGAATGTTGATTCTAAAATGGATGATGTAAAATTCAATCTCCTTATTTAATTTTGAAGGCCTATTTGAATATTGCACCTTTAATGAGTGTTACTAATATAAAATTCTTCACAAAATCTTCCTTGAACAATTATTCTTTTCTCCTCATCAATTTCCTTGTGTTTGAATAATAAATCTTTACATAACACACATATTTTCTTCACAAATCTCTTGGTGTATATATGATATAACTTTTTCACTCCACACTATTTCTTGAGTAACTCTCCTTAATATTTATGCCTTACACATTTGATGCACCTACTTTCTCTTCTTACAAATCTCATTCCTTTTTATATCTTCATATTTAAATGATGGGACACATCTCTTTAAAAAGAGATCCATTTAAATGTTCACGACTCTTCTTAACTTTCTATTGCTACTTTATTTTTAACCTTAATTGTTGATTTGATATAATCACTACTAATAAATGAATCACTCCCTTATATCTCATATAATCACAACCCATAATTAATATAAGATCGATGCCTTTCTTTGATCTTAAATATTGCCATTGCTAACTATAATTGTTACCTTTCCTTAACATTAAACATTAAACATAAGCATTTAATTATATTTGTCTTCCTTTGTCTTGGGTGCTAAAACATGGGAGGAGTTGGCCATATTTGTATACAACATTTGTATAATAAATGTTCTTCATAAAAAATAGTGCTACCATAAAGACTATGGGTCGACCAACATAAAAAAATGAATTGAGTTCTCCTTGTATAGTGATTAGTGGTCTTGGGCCAATCCCTTTTTAGTGAAGACATTCATAACATCTCCTTTGACATGAATGGAAATAATGTGACATTCCTTCTTGAAATTAATGACAACAATATGATTACAATATGTAGCATCATAAATGATCACCCCTGATAATTTCACACTATGTTTTGTTCCCCCTTAAGTAATTGGACCTAATCAAACTCCTAATTTCCTAAATTATGCATTCTATGGCCCATTTTTAACAATTACCGACAAATTGCAAGCATAAAACAAATGCATTTATCTAATACTTTTCCCTTGACACCTTAATTTTTGGAAAATAGGGTTGGGACACATACGCCTAGGGTAAATTATTCCCCCTATTCTAGATCCAAATTCAAATATGTTGATGTCAACACTATTATTTGCAATTCAAAAGTCCAAAATTGACTATTAGGATTTAATTTGTAGGAAATTAGAATAATTGCACATAAATACCTAGTTATTGAATCATTTGGAACCTAACAAGCAAGAATAGGAAAAAATAAGAGCACAAATCATTTCCAAGAGCATTATAAACAAAGTCAAGAGCATATTTTCAATGATTTATTACAACAATTCAAGATCCAAGCATCATGTCAAACCTTATGTGAGTTTATGCATGTTTATGCTATCATTATTTGTGAAGGCTAATCCTTTGTAGGTCTCCAAGAAATTCAAGCAAATCAAGCAAGTAAGATCCAAACCTTGAAGAGATTGGTATGACATCAATCCTTCAAGGAAGCCACTGAATGGTGGTGAATTTCAACACTTTGTTGATTCATCATTCCTTCTTATCATTTATCCATTTATCATTGATATTTCCATAATGGAAGTGGAAACACTAACATGAGGTTTGACTAAGGAAAGCTCCTAAATGACACAACCCTTCCTCTCTCCTTGAATGTGTAGGTTTCAAGTTTGGAGGAGATTGGAATATCAATTATCAATTGTTGCAATCAAAGCCCTACATCTTGACAACTCATGAAAACTCACTTACACAAATATTTAACAGTGATCCCAAAATTTTGTAGACGAAAACAAAAATCTTTGATCTGGCACTAGAGGACTATGAAAATAGATTTGAAATCCCTCTACAAGGTGAATTAGTCCTCCAAAATCAACTTCAAATTTGTAGGGAAAGAATCAAAGAGAAAATAGAGTGTTATAGGTCCTAGTTTGCAAATCCGAAAAAGGTCTACAAGGACACATATTCCCAGGGTGAATGAGTCCTCCATTTTCAGCCCCAGATTCATACCACAGGTGCACAGTGTCTTGCTTTGTCCATTTCAATTGGCTGAATTTGTTTATGATTTTTTGTCTTTGTTGTATTTTCATTAAAACAATAGATTGTATCATAATCCTAGTTAGATTATTTCATTTCATCCCTAAATTCATCTTAGATTTGGTCAAGGGTTGGTTGACTCGCCTTTTAGGCTGTAATTCAATCATATATCTTGTCCAAATTCATCAAACCCTCACTACTCTCAAATCCTACATGAAATGTTTTAGAGAAGTGCCTAAACCCTAGGGTCAAATCCTAGGGTTTCACTTTTTCTATGTTTCATAATATTTACAACATAAAGAGATTGATTAGCCTAAAGGGATTCATCATCTTCATTCAACTTGCACCCTATAACAATGGGTGTACTCCCAAGTTTGCAATCCTCCATCTTGAATTTCTTCAACATATCCTTAATATACTTGGCCCGTGAGATAAATATTCCTCTATTTGATTGAGAAATTTGTAACCCAAGGAAGAAGGACAATTCACCAAGCATAGACATCTCAAACTCCTTCTGCATGTTCATGACAAACTCTTGGCATATTTTTATCATTGCTACCACCAAAAATAATATCATCCACATCAAAAACAACTATCAACTAATGATCTTCAATTTTAATGTATAGATTATTGTCGACAATACCTCTTTTGAAGTTTTTTTTGTAGACACTTATTAAATCTTGAGTACCCAGCCCTAGGGGCCTATTTCAATCCATACAGAGCCTTCTTTAACTTGCATACATAGTCCTCATTTTCTAATAGGATGAATCCTTCAGGATGTTCAATATACACCTCTTGTTCTAGGTTTGCATTCAAAAATGTTGATTTGACATCCATATGGTAGACTTTTAAATTATTAAAATTGGAAAATACTAAAAACATCCTTATCACTTCTAGATGAGCAACAAAGGTAAATGTTTCTTCGAAATCAATACCTTTGAATTGAGCATATCCTTTGCAAACTAGCCTTGCTTTATTCCTTACAACTTGACCATCTTCATTCAATTTGTTCCTAAACACCCACTAAGTATCAATTGCATTCTTATCCTTAGGTCTTGGGACAAGTTCCCAAGTTTCATTCTTTTCAATTTGGATCAAATCCTCTTCTATGACACTCACCTAGTGTTTGTCTTTGCTTGCCTTCATAATTTTTTTAGGTTTAATTTTAGAAAGAAAGAATAGATTTACATATTCTAATGTATTGGTCAATCTTCTCCTCTTATCACCAAGAATTAGATCTTGTAAATGATTAATTTGAACAAATCTAGATGGTTTCTTAGATGGTTCCTTTGAAGGTGTCAAATTGATGGTGTCTTTGTGTCTCTTTTCTCAACTACCTCATGTTCAATTTCTTCCCCCATATCTTCTTTGCAACTTTCTCCCTCTTGACAATCAGCCTCTTGAGCCATTTCCCTTTGATACATGTTATCATCCACTCAAAAATTTGCACTTTCAATAATTTTTTTCAATCTCTTATTGAAACACATGTAGGCTTTGCTCCTTGAAGTGTAACCAAGGAAAATACCTTCATCGCACCTAGAGTCAAATTTTCCCAAATCTTCCTCATCTCTTCTTATATAATATTTGCTCCCAGATACCTTGAAATACTTCACTATTGCAAGCCTACCCTTCCATAGTTCATATGGTGTTTTGTTATTTTTTACTCTGATTTACCCTCAGTTCAAAATGTAGACTACCATATGAACCGTTTCTCTTCAAAAAGTGTCTGATGGCTTGGACTCATTCAACATGGTCCTTGCCATTTCTTGGGTAGTTCTATTCTTCCTTTCCACAACTCCATTTTCTTGTGGATTCCTTGCAGTAGTGAGATGTCTCCTTATACCATGTTGTTCACATAATTCTTCAAATTCATTTGAAGTGAACTCTCCTTCTCTATTTGATCTCAAGAATTTGATTTTTAGATAGGTTTCATTTTCAACTAAGACTTTGAATGCCTTAAATTTTTTGAAATATTTATATTTTTATTTCAAAAATGTAACCAATTCATTTTGGAATAATCATCAATTAACAACATTAAGTAACTCTCACCTCACATACTCTTTGTTCTGGCCCACATAGGTTAGTATGGATAAGTTCCAAGGGTTTAGACGTAGAATACTCTTTTGTCTTGGAGCTCACCCTTGTTTAATTCCCATATTTTTATTGCTTGCAAATGGTATTTCATGGCTTTAAAATCTTTGGCATGTCCCTTACTCCCGCTTCTTGTTTATTTTCAAAATATTGTCAAAGTTTATGTGCCCCATTTTTTTTTCCATAACCAACTCATATCTTCTTGCCTCGTAAAACACTTTTCACCTTTGATTTCACTAAGGATGTAGAGGTTATTGGTTATTCTAATTACATATGTAATCAATTTCCCTTCCTTCTTGATTTCACATTCTTCAACATGAAATGTGAGAGTGTGTGCTTGTGTTGCACAAACGATTGTCGTTGCACCAAAAGATAGACCTATTAATTCCTGATACAACCGCCAGAGTTAATGAATCCACGAGAGGTGGTTAAGCCATGTCACGAACCCAAACACTATACTACATAACACAAGGAGACCAAGGGCACACACATTACAACAATCCCCCCCTTGCGCAAGCGAGGGCCTCGAACCTGTGACCCAAGCTTTGATACCAATTGTTGCACAGATGGTTGTCGTTGCACCAAAATATTGGCTTGTTAATTCCCTATACAACCACTGGAGTTAATGAATCCACAAGAGGTGATTAAGCCATGTCATGAACCTAAGTGTTGTGTTGCGCAACATAAGGAGGCCAAGGGCACACACCTTGTAACAACTTGGTCACACATTTGACTCACACTTAGGAGATTATGCTTCAATCCTTCAACATATAGAACATTTTTTAGCTTTTTTTCTTCCATTATCTAGGCTGAGTATTTTTCCAGTTATCTTTGTTGTAACATTGTCCCCAAATTTCACTATTTCTCCATTCACTTCCTTCAAGGTGAGAAATGTATTTTTTCACCTGTTATGTGGCTTTAGAAACCACTGTCAATATACCATTGGTCTCTCTCATTTTGAGCATGTAGTGCAATTTGTAAAAGCATGGACCTCTCCTTTTTCTTTCCATATTTTTATGTTTTCCTCATTCTTTTCCATGGTTTCCTTCTTTTTTTGTTTGGGAGAATCTATAAAACCACTTCTACAAAAATGTGTTGTGTGCCCAAAATTATTACCCTTATAACATTATAGCCTCCTACTAGAGGGGAAAAAGGGTTATAGTTCCTGTGTGTGAAGCCATAAGGATTTATATTCTTATTGTAATGGAGTGAATTTGCACCCCTTGCAAATTCCTCGTTTGCATCCCCTCACCTTAGAAAAAATAAACATGACAATGCATTTCCACTTCATCCACTCACTTTCTACCCACTTGGCAGTTGTCTATAGTGTCGGTGGGGGAATTTTTGTCAGGGACACTAGCGCGGCGTGCAAACGTCTATGCAGTGCACTTCCATCTTGATAGGATTACTTCCTCTATAATCTGCATAGGCATTACACCTCTCAATTGGTGATGAAGAGTAATGCCCCTGTTCCCTTGACCAACCTCGAACGAATCTTTTGGTTTGATATTCATGCTAATACAATTCATTCTTCATTCTATTCAATCTTCTTCATACTTCTACACACTTTGGCTTGATGTTGTTGAATTATCTACACACTTCTTGATCACACTTCACTTCTTGTTGCACTTTTGTTACCATTGGAGCTACAACTTGGTGTCTTGTGAAACCGCTTCTTCATTGTTGCGGCAACATCGACTTTGCCAAGCTTGCATCTTCCTCTATGCTTGAGGGAATCTTGATTGGGAAGGTGATATTGTTTCATTTTCTCCATTTCCATAGCATTGTCATTTGATTTATGTAGCATAGTTTTGTTGCCATTGCTTGGCATTTCTTCCATTGCTTTCTGTATAATATTTTATATCTCGTGGCTATTCTAGTTGTTCATGGAGGTGGGAACACCGAAACGAGGGTTTGACTATGACAAGCCCCAAAACAACCCCAACATTTTCCCTCATCCTATTGTGTGTAGGTTTTGAATTTGTGTGGAGCTTGCAGGAGGCTGGACCATTTGTAAGTTGTATTTCCATCACCTTTCACTCTTGTCAAATTCTAGTTAGAAATTTAAAGCATACCTCTTGTTATTCTGTTATTTTATCATTTTCTACTTTTGCTATTGTATTAAATAGTACCAGTTAAGTGGTTGGCTCATTTCTCAAGTTTTTGTATTGCATTTCATAATTTTTGTCCATACGGACACTAGTGCACCAGTGAGACGCCAGCATGCCATGCTATCATCCTTGTTCTACATTGATGTCCTCTGGCAAAGAGTTGTTTGAGGTGCAGGTTGAAATCTAGAAACCTGCTCTCTTAACCCCCTGAAACTTTTGGGTTAGTAGATAGAAAATAGTATTGAGAGTTCTCTTCTTTCTCTACCTTAAACACCTTACAACTTTCCTAAACCTTCCATCTAGCTTGAGGTAGATCAGGGTAGTTGATCGTTCTAGACCCTCCTGTGATCCTAGGTCCTGAGCATTCGATCCCCCTCTACATTTTGGTGAACCTTGCGATATTCATTTCTTCATGTTGAGGTCCTCTTCCTTGTATCTATGTAGGTTGTAAGTTGGCATGTTGTGAAGCTTTATGAGCTTCACAACTCAATCTACAACCTTTGAGTACATATTCAGAAGGAGTGCACAACATCAACACTTAGGAATGGAATTTACGAGGGTCACTTCGGCTCTTGTATCTCACGAGATGGTATCAATGATAGAGATAATTTTCTTTTACAAAACCAATTGTTCCCCTACCCCTCATGCTTCCCCTTCACCTCCATCTCTAGACGAGAATAAGGTTGTCCCTATTCTCGCGGAGCATCTCATGCCTCTAGATAGAAGGTTGTTGGATCTTGGAAATCATTTAGGTAGAGATCAAAGCATGGTTAGGCCTTCTAGGGTTGTCAATGAGATCAACTATATGCTAGAAAAGGATCGAACGAGCATAGAGTTTCTCCGTGGCCTTACCGATTTAGTGGAAGCATACGTCCCCTCTTACAATTCTCAATCAAGTATTACTTAAGGTCATGATGTGACGCTCAGAAAATTAAGAGTATTTTCAATTTGTTCAAATCAGTATAAAAGGATTTCCAAGTAATTAACATCGTTCATAAACTTCCAAAATGAGCTCAATAAAAGAGAATTTAAATTGCATTTCATATATAATAACAATAACAATGTAATTTATCAAGATTATACAAAGCATAAGTACATCAATGAATTTTCTCATATACATATTCAACCATACTCAGAAGAAATCAACAATTCCAATAGAAACATCCTTTTTTATGCTATGTCATAAAACTTTAATTTCCTCAAATCAATGTTACAATATATTCTTTCAAGCCATACTTCTATTTCAAAGTTTCAAATAAGAATGTCAAATACATATACATTTATAATGGGCTTCACAAGCTAATCTAGAATAATACACAAGCACATCCATAGCAAATGAAACTTGGAACCTCCAACTGCCGTGACACCATCGATCTGCTTGCGAGCTGGGGCCAAGAGTGTGATTCAGGCACCTTTTCCGCCCAACCATGAAGTACAAGACTTCCCTGGGTTCCTTCCTAACTCGAAGAAATCCCTGGCCCTGCATAAAGGAGCCTAGCAACCCGACACAGTAAAACAAGAGGGAACTCTCGATGCATGCCTGATGCCTATATGCATTTCTAACATGAGAAAAAACACATTTCTTGCAACAGGAGGTGGCAAAGACTCAAATACATATATGTTTCTAGGCTTTTAAAACAAATCCATCTATTTCAATGGTACAAGTGCTTGGCCAAGCAAAAATAAGCAAATGGTAGTTTAGAAAAGGTAATACTACCGTCTCTGTAGGTCCACCTTCGGCATCTTGTCTCGGAAGTTACCAAAAGTAAAGTATGAATAAATACAAACGCAAAAAGTTGTGCATTTTCTTACATGTTTCATGCATTCAATTGATTCTAAAAGAATTTCAAAAGAGAATTTCATAACATCCGTTGAAAGAAAAATTGTAAGTTCAGTAGAAAGATTTCATTTACTCTTTTGTAAGTAATTCTTTTCTAATTTGGTAAAAGACTATGTTTTTAGAGAAGAACATGTATGTCATAATACTATCAGTTTACTATTAGAGAAATTTAATTAAATATTTTGTATGAAACAGTGTTTACTGATTTCAGTATATACTTCTATTCTTTCCAAATTCAAGCTGATTGATAGTGTAATTCCCAATTTTTATACAGGTTTCTGAATATTAGTAATATACAGAAACAGTGCAATTCGCTCAGAATAACAGAGGTTTGAAAGAAAAACTTGCATTCAATTTTATATTGTATTCCTTTACTCAGGAATGTACTTCTGTATGTAAGTATATGACAAAGTAATCAAGAAGATTTTCAGTTTACATGGTTTCTCAGAGATACTTTTGTTCTTGTTCCAGGTTTAAATTTTTTGAGATATTTGTGTATTTTTGACAGAGATCATATCACTTTTTGGAAATGGTTTTCCTATTCCAAACTTGCATTTTGGTATATATATGTATGGATATATATATATACATATATAGTTGAGTGTATATATATATATAGGTATATAAAAATTCATATACAGCTGAGTGTAAATTTTAAAGAAAGAAATACTAATTTTTTTTTTTATAACTGTTCATAAGTTCTCTGGCTGTGCACACAGAATATAAACATTTTACAGGGTTTCTTACTGGCGTTGAGCACATAAGGGCGCAAGAAGCCCTTGCCCCTCCCATGGGGAGGGGGCGGGCTGTGAGGGGCTCACACCCCCTCCATAGGCCGCGGCCTGTGGAGGGCGCGAGCCTCCCCACAGAACCGCGTCCTTCCCATGGGGAGGACAAGGGATTAAATCCCTTTCCTTATTCATGTGTATAACAATTTCATAACTCAAAAAAAAGACATTTAGAGACATTTTTCCCAGTATTATACTACATTCAAATTTATCTCAAAAGGCATTTCGAATTTATTTCAAATGACAGTGTTTAATGCAAAATTGTATGCATATATATATATGTATATATGCACGGGAATACAGATTCCTGTGCATATATATATGTATATATATATATATGTTTATGTAGGTTTCAAATATAATTGAGAGCAGTTTAATAATTTGCAGCTTTTGCAACTGAATGTAACCCTAATCCGAAAGAAAAGATTGGGTATTCTTTCTATAATGCAGCAATGAGAAGTAAACTATTACCCAGTTTCAAAAATAAAATTGGAAAAGATTTCTCAGATATCTGTAATAATTTCATAGATTGAAGCATTTCATTTCTTCAATTTTCTTACTGCAATTTTAAACTGATTGAAAAACAAGTATGGAAAAGAACCTGGCAATTTTCTCCAGTGTAGATGCCCAGTATTACCTTCCTGTCGCCTTCTTCCAGAGCTCTTGGATATGTTTGAAATGAATGTTCTCTTTTCTCTCTTAAAGCTTTATTCCTCTTTTCGAGGATCATGCAGAGTATTTCCAAATGACAGATGAATTTTACATGCAAATTCCAGAGATTGCCACATGCCAACAGCATTGTTGGTTTTAAGGAAAATTTTCCAGAGCCCAAAGTTCTCTCGGGGCTGTTCACTCCTTTCAATTTTGATAAAAATAAAAATAACCATATGAAAACAAAGATATCTCCACTTTATATTATGCAAATTATTTCATTCATAATATTTTCACTTTATCTTTAATTTCCTATTTTTAAATCAGATTTTCCTTTTTATTGCATAAAAATAAATGGGATAAGCTAAATAAAATAAACCATGCTCTTTCCACAATTTTTATGGTTAAGTAAACTATATTTTAATTTTGCTATGCTATTGTTTTTATGTATATATATATTTTTCTTTTGTTTAAATCAATCACTTATTCGAACCATGTAATCAATTTCAAACAATCACATTGAAAACAGATATGGCCTAATGCAACTACATGATTTTTAAGTGGTGTGTGTGTGATCGAGAGCTTCTCCTCTTTTACCCTGTTCAGGAAGCTAACCTTCTTTTCCTCAATCACACTCTTGGCCTTCGATCACCTGCAACTCAAATGCACTCAGGCGTGCAAAAATGAAAGTGTATTAGTAACCAATATAGAAATATAAATTAAAGCAATAATTAAATCTACACTCTTATTTGTATCATTTTAAAATAAAATGCACTCATAATTCTAAAAGAAAACAATTATTTTCCTACATTCCATACACCAAAGCATTGTATTATATTATATTGCTCTAACACGTATCATAATTCATATATTAAATCCCACAAAGTCATGGTCAAAACAACATCAAAGTATGAGACGTGACATCCTTCCCCACTTGGGAAGAGACATCGTCTCGATGTCTAAAAGCTAGTTACATAACAAAATTGAGATACTAGTATTCCATGAATCTCTATAAAAGAAATAAAAGTATGCTAAGGTCTCAAATGAGGAAAGATTCTATCTATATCCTCAACATTCTCCCAGGTGGCATTATCCATCGAATACTGGTCCCATTGGACCCTATATTGCATAATGTCCCTATTACGCAACTTAACGTTGCGCTCTTCCAGGATCCTGATGGGCTCCACCTGTATCACCCCTGGGTCCTGAACCTGCAATGCACGCCAATCAAGGATATGAGCAATATCTGGATGGTAAGGCTTAAGTACTAAAACATGAAATACATTATGTATCCGGGATAGAGCTGGTGGCAGAGCAAGCCTGTAAGCAATTGGATTCACCACCTCCAAAACATCAAAAGGGCCAACAAACCTAGGAGCCAACTTAGAGTTCTTACCGAAAGAGATTGAACTCTTATGTGGCCGAACCCTCAAAAAGACCTTATCTCCTGCAGAGAACTGCCTAAAGCTCCGGTTCTTATCTGCTAGACTTTTATGTCTATCTGCAGCTTGCTTCAATTTTTCCTTAATGATTTTCATTTGGTCTTCCATTTCTCTGAGCATCTCAGGGCCAATCACAACCCTGTCTTCCACTCTGTCCCAACTAATGGGTGTCCGACATTTGCATCCATAAAGGGCTTCAAAAGGTGCCATGCCCAAAGAAGCATGGTAGGAGTTGTTGTAAGCAAACTCCACCAAAGGAAAATACTCCTCCCACTTATATTGTTGTTCCATACAATACATGCAGAGAAGATCTACTACTTGGTTCACCCTTTCTGTCTGACCATCGGTCTGAGGATGATATGCGGAACTAAAATTTAATTTAGTTCCTAGGGAAGAGTTTAATGTGGTCCAAAACCTAGAAGTCATTCGAGTGTCTCGATTTGAGATGATCATTTTTGGCACTCCATGCAACTGGAAGATTTCCTGAACAAATTTTCTTGCTAAAACCACTGAACCATCCTTGAGATTTCCAGGAATGAAATGAGCAACCTTTGTCAATTTATCCACCACAACCAAGATGGTATCATGTCGGTTTCTAGATATTGGTAACCCCTATATAAAATCCATAGTGATAACCTGCCATTTATACTCTGGTACCCTGTGAGGATATAAGAGTCCTGTTGGATGTACATGCTCAGCCTTGACCTACTGGCATTCCAAGCATCGAGCTACATGGGACGTAATATCCCTTTTAAGTCCTGGCCAGAAGTACAGTGGCCTAAGTCCTTCCATCATTTTTGTAATACTTGGATGTCCTGAGTATGGAGCGTTGTGGAATTCTTCTAGCACCAACTCTCTCAAGTTTGCAGAATTAGGAATGTACATCCGCCCTTGGTATCTCAAGAGTCCATCCGATTCTAATATATATCCCTCATACCGACGATCTAAGGAATTCACTCCTAGGGCTTGTTTCACCTTTTCATAATGCTCATCCCCAAGGGAGGATTGCACTGCTTGCTGCCTGAAATATGATTTAATGGTAACCATAGCTGCAAGATGCCTCCTTCTACTCAAGGCATCAGCCACCCTATTTTCCTTACCCTTGATATATTCAATCCCAAAGTCATATTCACTTAGGAATTCTAGCCATCGCCTTTGTCGGGCATTGAGATTGGGTTGAGTGAAGATATATCTCAATCTTGCATGGTTTGTCTTAAGTTCAAAAGGCTTTCCCAAGAGGTAATGTCTCCACATCTGTAAGGAATGGACTATGGCTGCCAATTCTAAGTCATGTGGTGCATAGTTTAATTCATGCTATTTTAACTTCCTTGATTCATAGGCTACCACTTGCCCTTCTTTCATAAGAACTGCTCCTACCCCTTCCCCTGATGCATCAGTAATAACTATAAAATGGCCATTTGGACCTAGCACAACCAGAATGGGTGCAGTAGTGAGTTTCTCCTTAAGCAGCTGAAAAGCTCTCTCACACTTATTGCTCCATTCAAACTTCTTTTCCTTCCTCTGTAGAGCAGTGATGGGTGCTGCAATTGTCGAGAACCCCTGAACAAATCTCCTATAATATCCTGCGAGTCCCATGAAACTTTGAACTTCAGTGACATTTTGCGGTGCTGGCCAATCCATAATTGCCTTAATCTTTTTTGGGTCCACCCTTACCCCTTTCGCTAAAATCACATGACCTAAATAATGCACTTCGGATTGGAAGAAAGTACATTTAGACATCTTCCCATACAGCTTATGTTCCCTCAGTCGCTGTAACACAATTCTCAAATGTTTCTCATGTTCTTCCTCTGACTTAGAATAGATCAAGATATCATCGAGAAAGATTAGGACAAAGTTATCCAAACAATCACAAAAAACACTATTCATCAAGTTCATGAAAGCTGTAGGAGCATTACTTAGCCCAAAAGGAAGCACAGTAAACTCATAGTGCCCATACCTTGTTCTGAAAGCAGTTTTGTGAATGTCTTCTTCCTTCAATCTCAATTGGTGGTATCCTGATCTTAAATCAATTTTTGAGAATACCTTGGCATCTTTTAGCTGATCAAACAAGTCATCGATGCATGGGAGCATGTATTTATTCTTGATGGTGACCTTGTTAAGCATTCTATAGTCAATGCATAGCCTCAAGGTACCATCCTTCTTTTTCACGAAGATAATTGGAGCTCCCCAAGCTGACACGCTTGGCCTAATAAGACCTTGCTTCAATAATTCTTCTAGTTGGGCCTTAAGCTCATATAATTCTGTTGTATTCATCCTGTAAGGAGCCTTAGACTGAGGTTCTACTCTTGGAATCAAATCAATAGAAAAATCAAACACACGCCTAGGTGGAAGCTCAGTCAGCTCAGTAGGAAAAACATCCTCAAATTCCTTCAGAATGGGATGATCATTAATTGAGGATTCTTTCTCATCAAGGTCCTTGACCTTTATTGCAAAGATAGTGCATCCCTTCCGACTTGCATTTTTCAATTGCATGGCCGAGACTTGCCTAAGCTCTAAAGGATTTTTAATGCCACAAAGCTCCACATGGTTTCCTCGATCATCAAGACACTTAATTGACTTCTCTTCGCAATCCACAAGAGCCTTATGTTCAGAGAGCCAATTTATCCCTAATATCACATCGTAAGACCCCAATGGTGCAACATACAAGTTCACTTGCGTCTGAAGGTTAGGGAGTTCAAGTTTGCTGAAATACATGCATTGCTCTACCTTCCTCTCTACCCAGTTTCCATACTGAACTTTCCAAGAATTTGCCATAAAACTTGGTCTAACTAATAATTTAGTCAAAACATGAGGATCTATAAAACTATCAGTAGCGCCAGTATCAATCAAAACAGTAACAGGGCATCCAAATAATTTACCCGATAGCTGAATGGGAGTAGCTTGATAATCTGCTTGGTGATTGTCAACCGCTGCATGAATATGATGCTGATTCCTGTTATTCTGTTTGTTATTTCTTTGAGGGCACACACTAGTGTAATGCTCACCACCACAGGTATAACAACCTCCACGAGGTGCTTTGGGTTTGTCAGAAAAATCTCTCCTGTTATTATCATTCCTTTTATTGAAGTTGCCCCTCTTGTTGTTATTGTTCCTGTTTCCATCATTGCAGTCCTGAGGACTACCATCCCTCTTCAGATTTCTGATTTGTCTATTTTCACTCCTTTGATTATCCTGTTTGCTTTGGCCACCTTGATTGCTATTACCTTGACGATTCCCCTGGAACTTCTTATTGCCATACTTGGCTTCCCTGCTCTTCTTATAGTTTGCAGCTTGCTGCAGCTTGTGTTCCTGTTTAATTGCTAAATCAAAAACTTCATCCATGGTGGCTAGATTATGCAGATCTATTTCATTTCCAATTTGAGGTCTAAGCCCCAAAATAAATTTTTGAACTCGAAACCTCTCATCATGCTGATATTGGGGTGTGTACTTAAGCAAGTGAGAGAATTTATCCCAATATTGAGTCACTGTCATGCCACCTTGTATAAGTACCTGGAATTATGTTATTTTCTTATCAAAATGAGATTGTGGTAACCACCTCTTCCTAAATAGTTGTAGGAACTTATCCCAAGTTACCTTTCCATGCATAAACTGCTTGTTCGCCCTTTCATTTTCCCACCAAGTAGTAGCCTCACCGGTGAGTTGATATGAACCCCATTCAGCCTTTGTTTCATCGGATAAATTTCGTAGGGAGAAATACCTCTCCATTTCTATAACCCAAACTTTTGCCCCATCTCCAAAGGTTTTCCCATCAAACTTCCGAGGAGCGACCTTCCTTAGGTCTTTTCCCAACTCCTCAGCCACCCTATTTAGATTTCCCTCTTTTCCAAGTGGTTCAACATTTGTTTCTCCATTGGTTTCATTTGTATTCAATCCTTGATGGCCATCTCGCCTCCCTTGTTCTAGTTCTTCAATTCTAGCCCCCTGACTTTGCAGCAAGGCCAAAATTTGATCCAGTTTATCATTGGGACCTCCATGAGATCCACCAATTCGCTGGTACACTCTATCCTCCATTTAAGTCACCCTGAGTAAGACACAACGTCATACGTAGTTAGGCATAGGTCCTAGAGTTTAAACCTCGCTCTGATACCAAGATGTGACGCTCGAAAAATTAAGAGTATTTTCAATTTGTTCAAATCAGTATAAAAGGATTTCCAAGTAATTAACATCGTTCATAAACTTCCAAAATGAGCTCAATAAAAGAGAATTTAAATTGCATTTCATATATAATAACAATAACAATGTAATTTATCAAGATTATACAAAGCATAAGTACATCAATGACTTTTCTCATATACATATTCAACCATACTCGGAAGAAATCAACAATTCCAATAGAAACATCCTTTTTTATGCTATGTCATAAAACTTTAATTTCCTCAAATCAATGTTACAATATATTCTTTCAAGCCATACTTCTATTTCAAAGTTTCAAATAAGAATGTCAAATACATATACATTTATAATGGGCTTCACAAGCCAATCCAGAATAATACACAAGTACATCCATAGCAAATGAAACTTGGAACCTCCAACTGCCGTGACACCATCGGTCTACTTGCGAGCTAGGGCCAAGAGTGTGATTTAGGCGCCTTTTCTGCCCAACCACGAAGTACAAGACTTCGCCGGGTTCCTTCCTAACTCGAAGAAATCCCCGGCCCTGCATAAAGGAGCCTAGCAACTCGACACAGTAAAACAGGAGGGAACTCTCGATGCATGCCTAATGCCTATATGCATTTCTAACATGAGAAAAAACACATTTCTTGCAACAGGAGGTGGCAGAGACTCAAATACATATATGTTTCTCGGATTTTAAAAAAAATCCATCTATTTCAATGGTACAAGTGCTTGGCCAAGCAAAAATAAGCAAATGGTAGTTTAGAAAAGGTAATACTACCGTCTCTGTAGGTCCACCTTCGGCATCCTGTCCCGGAAGTTACCAAAGTAAAGTATGAATAAATACAAACGTAGAAAGTTGTGCATTTTCTTACATGTTTCATGTATTCAATTGATTCTAAAATAATTTCAAATGAGAATTTCATAACATCCGTTGAAAGAAAAATTGTAAGTTCAGTAGAAAGATTTCATTTACTCTTTTGTAAGTAATTCTTTTCTGATTTGGTAAAAGACTCTGTTTTTAGAGAACATGTATGTCATAATACTATCAGTGTACTATTAGAGAAATTTAATTAAATCTTTTGTATGAAACAATGTTTACTGATTTCAGTATATACTTCTATTCTTTCCAAATTCAAGCTGACTAATAGTGTAATTCCCAATTTTTATACAGGTTTCTGAATATTAGTAATATACAGAAACAGTGCAATTTGCTCAGAATAATAGAGGTTTGAAAGAAAAACTTGCATTCAATTTTATATTGTATTCCTTTACTCAAGAATGTACTTTTGTATGTAAGTATATGACAAAGTAATCAAGAATATTTTCAGTTTACATGGTTTCTCAGAGATACTTTTGTTCTTGTTCCAGGTTTAAAATTTCTAAGATATTTGTGATTTTTGATAGAGATCATATCACTTTCTGGAAATGGTTTTCCTATTCCAAACTTTCATTTTGGTATATATATGTATGGATATATATATATATACATATACAGCTGAGTGTGTATATATATATATAGGTATATAAAAATTCATATACAGCTGAGTGTAAATTTTAAAGAAAGAAATACTAATTTTTTTTTTATAACTGTTCATAAGTTCTCTGGCTGTGCACATAGAATATAAACATTTTACAGGGTTTCTTACTGCGTTGAGCACATAAGGGTGTAGGAAGCCCTTCCCCTCCCATGGGGAGGGGGCGGGCTGTGAGGGGCTCGCACCACCTCCACAGGCTGCGGCCTGTGGAGGGCGCGAGCCTCCCCACAGAACCGCGTCCTTCCCATGGGGAGGACAAGGGATTAAATCCCTTTCCTTGTTCCTATGTATAACAATTTCATAACTCAAAAAAAAGACATTTAGAGACATTTTGCCCAGTATTATACTGCATTCAAATTTATCTCAAAAGGCATTTCGAATTTATTTCAGATGACAGTGTTTAATGCAAAATTGTATGCATATATATGTATGTATATATGCAGGGGAATACAGATTCCTGTGCATATATATATATATATATATATATATATATATATGTATATATATATGTTTATGTAGGTTTCAAATATAATTGAGAGCAGTTTAATAATTTGCAGCTTTTGCAACTGAATGTAACCCTAATCTGGAAGAAAAGATTGGGTATTCTTTCTATAATGCAGCAATGAGAAGTAAACTATTACCCAGTTTCAAAAATAAAATTGGAAAAGATTTCTCAGATATCTGTAATCATTTCATAGATTGAAGCATTTCATTTCTTCAATTTTCTTACTGCAATTTTAAACTGATTGAAAAACAAGTATGGAAAAGAACCTGGCAATTTTCTCCAGTGCAGATGCCCAGTATTACCTTCCTGTCACCTTCTTCCAGAGCTCTTGGATATGTTTGAAATGAATGTTCTCTTTTCTCTCTTAAAGCTTTATTCCTCTTTTCAAGGATCATGCAGAGTATTTCCAAATGATAGATGAATTTTACATGCAAATTCCAGAGATTGCCACATGCCAACAGTATTGTTGGTTTTAAGGAAAATTTTCTAGAGCCCAAAGTTCTCTCGGGGCTGTTCACTCCTTTCAATTTTGATAAAAATAAAAATAACCATATGAAAACAAAGATATCTCTACTTTATATTATGCAAATTATTTCATTCATAATATTTTCACTTTATCTTTAATTTCCTATTTTTAAATCAGATTTTCCTTTTTATTGCATAAAAATAAATGGGATAAGCTAAATAAAATAAACCATGCTCTTTCCACAATTTTTATGGTTAAGTAAACTATATTTTAATTTTGTATGCTATTGTTTTTATGTATATATATATTTTTCTTTTGTTTAAATCAATCACTTATTCGAACCATGTAATCAATTTCAAACAATCACATTGAAAATAGATATGGCCTAATGCAACTACATGATTTTTAAGTGGTGTGTGCGTGATCGAGAGCTTCTCCTCTTTTACCCTGTTCTGGAAGCTAACCTTCTTTTCCTCAATCACACTCTTGGCCTTCGATCACCTGCAACTCAAATGCACTCAGGCGTGCAAAAACGAAAGTGTATTAGTAACCAATATAGAAATATAAATTAAAGCAATAATTAAATCTACACTCGTATTTGTATCATTTTAAAATAAAATACACTCATAATTCTGAAAGAAAACAATTATTTTCCTACATTCCATACACCAAAGCATTATATTATATTATATTGCTCTAACACATATCATAATTCATATATTAAATCCCACAAAGTCATGGTCAAAACAACATCAAAGTATGAGACGTGACACATGAGCACGACACCCATGAAAGAAAAATTATTGTCTCAATGCTCATGACGTTAGTATGCATGGTTGAAGTGGGCCCCTCCTTTAACATCTCTACTCTTGATTCCCTTCCTACTATCAAGGCAAGTAGGATACCCCTAGGATTTGAATTTCTTCCTCTTGGGGGCAACCCTGCCTTTGGCAGTAAAATCTCAGGTGGAATATAGGGTGGTGGTTCTGGTATGTCTGTTGATAGCTTTGGTGGTGGCTCCGACAGTAGTCATGGTTGTGGCTTTGGCGGTAGCTCCTGTGGAGACCACGCTGGGGGCCCTAGCGATGGTTTCGACAGTGGCTCTGGAGGTGGTTCTGGAGATGGTAGATCTGTTGGAGGTTCCACTAGTCGCTTGTCATCTTTTGATGCTATTTTGAATGCTCTCCTATAGAATATGGGTCAAATTCAAAACTAGTTGATGAATTTGTCTCAGTCTTCTACCCAACCTATCTTTCAACCCTTCTTCTGACATAGCCCTTTGTTAGTGATGATTTTGAATACTCCATTCCCTCAGGGGATGGAAATTCCTAAGTTTGAGAAGTATGATGGTAAAGGAGATCCCTAGACACATGTATTAACTTTTAATGTGATGTGCACATATTTCTTTCACCATGATGCTCTGATAGTGAAACTCTTTCCTCGATCTCTCAAGGATACAAGACTAGAGTGGTACAGTTCCTTTCCTAACAATTCTATATTCTCATTCGATCAACTTATAAATTAGTTTCTCTAGAAGTTCCAAGCTAACATCGGTCTGAAGATGACCTTCTCAAATCTCATATGATGTAAGCAGGGAGAGCACTAGAAGATCGCCAATTTCATTGTGCAATACCAAGCACTCTTTTCTCAAATATCCTACCCACTGTACAAATAAAACATGCAAAAGGTGTTCATAGGCAACCTACAATGATGTTGGCAGGAGAAGTTCGCCTTAATGAAATATCCTTCTTTCACACATCTTTTTCTAGCATTATGAGAGTACCAGAAAATGGTATTGAGTTCGGGGGATCCTCCTCGCACTCTCATCTGAAGGAAGATCTATAGTGTCCATTTCAGTAAAAGGAATATCTATTGTAAATGTAGTCACCGCGACTAACGATCAAGGCCTCAAGTGCAACAGACAATTTACTAAACTATCTGAATCTTATTCTTCTATTCTACAAAAGTTGTTGAAGGATAAGATTATAACATTAGAAGGTCCTCAACCTCTAAGAGAGCCTTATCTTGACTGGTATGATGGAAACACATTCTTCCAATACCATTGTGTTCATGGACATGATACTGAACATTGTTTGTGCCTACATCATGAGATGCAGGATTGCATCGATGATGGTACCATTTGTCTCAATGGTAAGAAGAAAAATGTGAATAAGTTGGTGGCTAAGGTGAATAGAAAGTTGCAAATTTATATAGACCTTTTTTTGTCTCACTCTGCAAACTGAATTATTGATCCTTCTGATGCTTCTCCTAATGCCTCAACATATGTAAATGTGGTCTTTTTTACTTCTCCCCCGAAACCTATGACTGGTTCGCTAGATGTAACCTTTACATTGCAGGACTTACCCATGAATAACAAAGCCTCTCCCCTATACATTTTTGCTCACCTCAATGGAAAAATTGTGACAGGAGTCTTAGTTGACCCCGTGAGTTGAGTGAATGTTATTATGGAGGAGACATTGTGGCTAAATTCATTGTAGAGGGAGGAATATGAGAAGACAAAAACTACTATACATACACATGATGGCCTCTCTCTTGCTCTGTATGGTTCCATAACTCTTTCCATTTGAGTGGGACCTAGGGCTGTGGATACTACTTTCGATGTCATCTCATAATCTGACCTATTCAGTGTGAAGTTAGGCATCCCTTGGCTAGCTTCCATGAATGGAATCGCTTTCGTCATTCATAAGTGTACAAAATTCTCTCATGAAGGTTTCGTGCATGTGTACAACACTGGGTATCATCCATTGGTATCCCATTGGGGTTACTCCTTGGATCATTTTTGGCCCAGCCCAGTTGGTCCGCTTCCTCCCAGAATGGACCTACTTTATCAAAATTACGTTAAGTATAAGACCAAGGGTAGGGGACAACCAAAAATGACTCATCTTGTAGCACAACAGCAAGCTGCCTCTCCCTCTCAAAGGGGAAGGGAAATCCTACCCGTGCTCGGGGCCCTTCTTCTTCCTCCTATGTTGTCCCACCTATTGCTTCCTCTCGCCCTATCACTACACCATCGACTTCTGCTCCTATGCGTTTGTTGGGGAGTCCAATGGTGTCCGCTTAGTGGAATCCAAAGCATCCAATGTTTGAACTTCCTATCTTACCCACGGTGCCTCAACCCGTTTTGTATGGTAAGGAGAAGGGTCCTCTTGGAGCGTCTTCTATGTATTGGCCCTGACAGCCTCTTACTACTCCTAACTCTAAGGTAGTGAATGGGAAGAGGTCAGTTGTTGAGGTGCTTGATCCTACTCCCCCTGATGTTGTCACATCATCTTCTCCATTGCTTCCTCCTTTTCCTATCTAGGAGTTCCTCCCTCCACTAGAGACAACTATGATGGATACCCTAATGGCTGAATAGAAGCTTTTCATCCCTTCTTAGGCCACAACCTCTAGCTCTCGGAGCCGTAGAAACTTCCTTGCACATGAGCGCAAGTGTCAGAGGAAGGCTTTGGCTATTGAGCAAGCCGCCTTGTAGAAGAAGGAAAGGGATCTAGCAACTCCTGCTTTGACATCTCCTATTATGTCCTCCTCTTCTACTCTTTTTGCTTCAGTTCCTTTTGCCTCAGTCTTGCTCCTGACTCCCCTACAAGCGTGAACAATCCTCATCCGAAGAGGGTGCATGTATTCATTTCTCCCTCAGTCGAGCCACCCCTTCTAACGTCCCTTTTGGACATCCCGTCCTTTTTGAAACCCATGGACATGTCAAATACCTCAGTAGTGTCTATCACAGTTTTCTCTTGTTCCTCCTTGCTCTCTACCTCATCCTTGGGCATATCACATCCTCTGATGAAGCGAAATATGGAGGATGACCCTACTAACAATGGGGGTCAGAAGAAGGGTTCACATTCTTTGGAGGGTGGTTCTGCATTGGCTTGTGTCATCTTAGTGATGGAGGAAGCCCCGATGTCCCCAAAGTTCTTCACTACTCCTGAATCATTTGGTGAGGCTAGCAGTGGATCTAGGGTGCCACCTCCATCACCCACTGAGTTGACACATGGCACTCCTATAAAGTGCATGTTCAACTCTGTAGACGATGTCCCAACCTTATCGGTGATATTTATGAGATCACTGACATTCACCTCACATAAACTAAGTGGAGAAGACCTCGAGGGGCCTTCTTCCTTAACTCTTGTTGTAGGAGGGTCAGAGGGTATGCACCTTGATATTTTTCCCTTGTAGGCTCGTCCAACCTCCCCTTATGATTATCTAGATTGGGAGAACGATGACCGCTTGGTTGATGAGGACTAGGAGCGCCTCTTCTTTATCTATAGATTAGTTGTGTATGTGTGTATTGTGTTCCCTCGTGCTTGTTTTATATGTTCTTGGATGACCCTTATCACCCTTGTAGGTGCTTGGATACAAGAGTGTTTTGTGTCGTAAAACTTCTTCTATATGTCACATCATTCTTCTCTTTGTCGTACTTTTGATTTTTGGCAATTGGGGAAGATGCAAAGTGTTGGGGGAATTTAGGCCTCCCTTCCATGTTAACCCAATTTTTTATTTTTATTTTGTTTTTATGTGCCCTTCTTCACATGTTTTGATATAGTAGGGGGTTGATGAAAGTTCATTTATATATTATTATATCTATTTATCTATATTTATGAGTAGCTCTGGCCCCAAAATATCAGATCCCCTTGTCTCTTGTTCGCTATGTCGTGATTTATCCTTTCTTTTTATCTTTCTCCCTTCTTTGCTTGCTTTGTGATGTTGTGGTGCTTATGTGTTGTCCCTCGCCTATGTGAAAACATGACCACAATTACATCTCGTTATGTTCCGTGGGCCACAACATCACTTTTATTCTTGCTTTTCTCTCCTTAGAATGTCACATGCCTTTGTATTTGGCACACACCATCCTAAAGGGTGGGGCTATCATACTACTCTGATTTTCAAAAGGTGTGTGCAGTGGCCAATGAATCCCTTCTTGAAAATCTCCATTTTTAAAAAATTGCATTCTTCAACATGGATCCCTAGACAAATTTTTCTTTCATCTCAAATTCGTAAGATAGAATTTGTACTTTCCCTTGCGAGGGAACATTCTTTCTTTTGAATTCCTTGCTGAAATGAATATTTCAAAAGGAATCCTTGATGCTAGAATCATTGGCAAAAAGTATCTCTTTTCAAAAATGTTTTTCACTTTCAAAATGAGAATCCCTTTAGTGGACCCCCTCTCTTTTGAAGGGTTCTCAAGGGACCCCTTTGAAAGCTCTTCCTTTGATTGTTGACTGTCTGGGTGATTGTGTCTTTATCTACCTACATGGCTTCTTTTTTTTTATCTAACATATTGTGTCTACGGATTAACATGTTGCTTTGTAGGTGCGTTTGTAAAGATGCTTTTCAACTAACCTTGTAGGACTGAGTACCTGTAAGGCCCCACCAGACTCTGTGGAACCTCCTCCATATGGCTTCCTTCAAGATTGAGCACCTGGGGGGTGCCTCCTTTGCAAGTCCAAGGACCTGTTAAGCACTTACATCCTACGAGATTTCTTTGTATGACTCTATAGCTCTGAGGACCTATAGAGCCTTTTGTTCACCTTTTGTAGGTTTACGGATCTATGGCACATTTTTTCAACTCTCCTTGGGTCTGAGGACATGTGGATCCAACTCTACTTCCTGAGCTTTCGATTGGTTCAGATTGCGGTCTACTTCGACGGTTCAGGTATATATTTCTAAACTCCTTCGATCTACTTTACCTCGCATATGGTAGCACATATACTCGCTAAATTGGGGGAAAAATGTAATGGAGTGAACTTGCACCCCTCGCAAATTCCCCATTTTCATCCCCTCACCTTAGAAAAAATAAACCCAGCAATGCATTTCCACTTCATCCACTTGCTTTCTACCCACTTGGCGATTGTTTGTAGTGTTGGTGGGGGAATTTTTGTCGAGGACACTAGCATGGCGTGCATATTTCTATGTGGTGTGTTGTTGTCTTGATAGGATTCCCACCTTTGGAATCTACAAAGGTGTTACACTCCTCCATTAGCAATGAAGAGTAATTCCACTATGCCCTTGACCAACCTCAAATGGCTCTTTTGGGCTACTATTCATGATAAAAAAATTCATTCTTCATTCTATTCAATCTTCTTCATACTTCTACTCACTTTGGCTTGACGTTGTTGAATTCTCTACACACTTCTCAATCACACTTCACTTCTTGTTGCACTTTTGCTACCATTGGAGTTGCGACTTGGTGTCTTGTGAGACTACTTTGTTGTTGCGACAACGTCGAATTTTCCAAGATTGCATCTTCCTCTACGTGCTTGAGGGCATCTTGATTGGGAAGGTGATATTGTTTCCTTTTCTCCATTTCCATAGCATTGTCATTTTATTTGTGTAGTATAGTTTTGTTGTCATTTCTTGGCATTTCTTCCATTGCTTTCTTTATCGTATTTTCTATCTCATGTCTATTTTGGTTGTCTGTGGAGGTGGGAATACCAAAATGAGGTTTTGACTGCAGAAATCCCCGAAACAACCCCAACTTTTTTCCCCATCCTACTATCTATGGGTTTTGTGTTCGTGTGGAGTTTGCGGGAGGCTTGACCATTCGTAATTTGTATACTCATCACCTTTCACTCTTGTCAAATTCTAGTTAGAACTTTAAAGCATGCCTCTCATTATTATGCTATTTTGTCATTTTCTACTTTTTATGTTACATTAAATAGTACCAGTTAAGTGGTTGGATCGTTTCCCAAGGTTTTGTACTACACTTCATACTTTATGTATGTACAGACACCGACGCACCAATGAGATGCCAACGTTCCGCACTATCATCCTTGTTTCACGTTGCTATCCTCTGGCAGAGACTTTTCTAAGGTGCGGTTTGAAATATGGAAACCTGCTTTCTTAACCCCTTGAAACTTTTGGGTTAGTAGAAAGACAACTGTATTGAGAGTGCTCTTCTTTCTCTACCTTAAATGCCTTACAACTTTCCTAAACCTTCCATCTAGCTTGAGGTAGGTCAGAGCAGCTGATCGTTATAGACCCTCTTGTGACTTGGGGTCCTGAGCTTTCGGTCCCCCTCCTCTACACTTATTTCATCCATTTTTTCTTGCACGAGTCCTACAATCAATTTATGTATGACCAAATTGATTACACATGAAATAATAGCCAAAGAAAGAGGGTTGGAACCTAGTCATCTGCGCTTGCCTCAATGGAAAAGATATTTGAAAATTTTCCTTATTAACTTTTGAAGGAGTGCCAAATTTTTGTGGAGCATGATTCTCTTCCTTCTTGCTACCTCCACCTTTGATGGGAATTTTGATGGAATCAACATAAATTTTTGGTTTTACCTCATTGGTCTTCTCTAATGGCTCTTTGGAAACTTGGTCTTCCTTTGCTTGATAACCAAGACTTATCTTTATGAGAGGTGAACTTTTCTCAGTTATAATACCATTCAAGATCTCAATACTCTTTTCAAACTTGAGGCTTTTGTTCAACTTAGTGGTTGTCTTTTCAAGTTCCTTTCTCAACAAGACAATTTCAAACTCTAACCTTTAACAATTTTCTTCCCTTTTCTTCAATTGGACTCTTACCTCCTCTTCAATCCTTTTTTTTTTTGATTTAAAGTTTTAGATTGATGATCACTTTTCATGTACTCATTAAGACTTTGTGATAACTTTTTCTTGGATTCACTATTTCTTGAAGTTGTACCTTTTGCTTGAAGTTCTTTTTGAGTTTCTTGATTTCATCTAGGGTTCAAATAAGTTCTTCTAGACCTACTTCCCCATTCATATCATAATTCTCTCCCCCTTCTGTCTCCTACTCTACCTTTTCATCATTTTTCAAGATATCATGTTTTGTTTCCATTTCCATGAATATAATCTCTTCTTTATTATCGACGGATAAAATTTCTTCAAATGAGTTGCTTTCCTCCTTGGAATAGAATTTTTTCTTTATTTTTTGAAAAATATTTTTCTTAGATTTTCC
The DNA here is from genome assembly GCA_007258455.2 of Sequoia sempervirens. Taxonomy (NCBI): domain Eukaryota; kingdom Viridiplantae; phylum Streptophyta; class Pinopsida; order Cupressales; family Cupressaceae; genus Sequoia; species Sequoia sempervirens. Next base: position 37,890 of record VDFB02269693.1, on the reverse strand, counting down.
ATGCTTGTGAATCTTTTTATGTTTGATATATTTCTTCATATTATTCTCTTCCTCATCATCACTACTTTTATTTTCACAAGGAAATTTAGCAACAAAGTGTCCTACTTTTCCACAGTTGAAGCATTTAAATGGAAACTTAACTTTACACTTGCTAAATCCTTTCTTTAGCTCTTCCCAAAATGAGCTTCTTCTTCGTCTAATTCATCATCAGAGCTATCACTTGGCTTGGACTCTTTTCTCTTCATCTTCTTTAAGGATTTGAAATTTTCCTCTCAGTTAGATGTCTTCTCTTTTTTGTTCCTCATCTCATATGCAATGAGGATCCCATGCAACTCATCTATTATTAGGGTATCCAAGTCTTCCATTTCTTTGATTGTAAAGGATTTGACATCAATTCTCAAAAGAAGATATCTTAATACTTTTTGTACAATTATTTCATCATCAAACTTGTCTCCAAGACCTCTAATGGTGTTGAAAATTTCACCTATGCGAAGTAGATAGGCTACTATGTACTCCTCATCTTTCATCTTCAAGCTCTCAAATTTCCTTCTATGAGTTTGGAGCTTGTATTTCTTAACCTTTTCATATCCTTCATAGGCCCTTTGAAGTTTTTCCAACATTTCTTTTGTTGATGCACAATGAATCACTTTGACAAATTTTGATTATGATAATCCACATGAAATTGCATTCATCACTTTTGCATTATTTTTGCTTGCCTTCTTTCCTGCCAAATCCATTGGTGGAGATGATGGTGCAGTATAACAATTCACAACCGATTTCCGAATATCAAATTTGAAAGCTATTAATTAGGTGTACATTCATATGCTCTAGAAATAATAATTTGTCCCATCAAACAATGGATCCCTATTAGAGGAGAATCCTTCTTGGTAGGCCATGTGTGCTCTTAAGATCTTCTTTCTTGCGATTAAGCTATATTTTGAAGGAATTTACTTTGATACCAATTGATGTGCACAAGCTTATACTGAGAGGGGGGTGAATCAATATAATACTATCTTTTAATTTATCAAATTAACAACCACAATAACTTCAAATTCATAACATTGAAAAAATAAAGACAAAAGAGGAACACAAGATTTATATGGAAACCCTTTCAAGAGAAAACCACAAAAAAAATTGCTTCTATAAAAATATTTTACAAGATTTGTAGGAACCACCTACTTGGAGACATCAATCTCCAACACTTGAGCACCGACTCAATATGAGGCACCAACCTCTTGATAGACAAAGTATTTATTCTTGATAATCCTCCTACAAAAATCTACCTTTGAATTATCTTCAATTATTCTCTCTCTTCACAAATCGGTTGGTGTATATATATGATTTATCAACTTATCTTCCACACACCCTCTTCTCCACAATCCTCAAACTTTATGTATATCTTCACAAAAGCAGGCGACTCCATGAAGGAATTGCATTGCTTCAAAAATGAGATGAATCTTCATTATTTTATACCTCTTCAATGTAACCTTTCATTTCATATTTGGGTGCGCTCCATTAGGGGTTGGCCCCTATAATGATAAATTTATTTATTTTTATTTTTTATTTTATTTTTGGGCACTAGACTTAGGGTGGCCCATATTTTAATTTATTTATTATTTTTGATATCCAAATTGGGCGCCACTATGAGGGGGTCAGCTCAAACAATAATAACAATTTATTTATTTTTTAACTTCACAAGGAGGGTGCTCATCATGAGGAATTTTGCTATCACAGATGAATTTAAATATTATTTTATTGTTGCATTGTAATGAAAGTAATTTCCCTTGTAATTTCATCGTGATGTGTCTTGTCAATAGAAAGAAAAAAACATAATTTCATTAAATTAATAAATTAGTTAATCAACTAATAATAGCCACCACCTATCACATACACTCCACATTAAATCCTATAAATATTATAAATTGAGATCAAATTCTTCACTTCAAATCATCATGCTCCTAATTTGAAGAGCATTAAAATCAAGAGCATATCCACATAGCACTTTATTGTAGTTTTACATTGAATTAGAATAAAGTGTTTTTAATATTGTTTTTTATTTTAAATTTATTTTGATTTGCATGCTTACACATGATAACATGATTTTTTTAGATATAGGACACCATTTAGTAAAACAATCTTTAGTTGGTTTCCTTCTATTGTAATTATATTTACTTGATTGTAAAAGAGAAAATACTAAAATTGGTACATAGTTTAAAAGGAAATGGGATAGCAAGGTGGAACAAATTAACTTATGTACTTATCCTTAAAGAGATTTTGCACAAATTATATCAAATCATGGAACTTGAATTTAGCACAACTAGGACAATATAAAAAGACAATAATCATTCATAGACTAATATGGGCACAATCACCTCCTACCATAAAAGGCTTCTAGAGTTTGAGAAAAAAAAACTAAGACTATTCTATAAATTAAAATTGAAAAAGTTTGTACTATAACATAAAAAATTACATATCCTTACAATTCCACATTATGTTTTGGAATCACTTTAAGTCTCCCCTATCATGCTTTTAGGCTTATTTGGTCCATGTTTTAGCTTTTTTGTCTATGGTGCCAAGGTCTTGCCTATCATGGTTTCTTTTGTGCAAAATTATGTTCTAGCTATGATAACTTTTCCATTTATTAGTGTTTGACTTTTTAGGAGCTATAACTATTTAGACAATAGCACAATATGTAGACATCCAAAAGATGCACAAATGTTCCATGATAGTTTGTTGTTCATTGACTATTTTTGAGTGTTTCACCACTTGCTATATGCTTAGTTTGGAGGTAATCACTCTACAATGAATCCAAATGACTCTTTAGACTTGAAACTTTTCTATTTTTTCCTCTCAAGTTAACATTTTAAAAATCTATTTCACTCGATTATGACTCTCAATTTACAAATCTCCTTCAAGCATTTTTTCAGCATACTACAACATTTTTTTGGTATTCAAATATTAATGTGAACACAGTAACATTTTTAGCACTCTCTTGAAGGTGTTGGCATCACCCTACAACAAGCTTGGTCTCCCTTAGCTTCTCCAACGAGTTAAGATTTTTTTGTTTGTTTGTTTTTGTAGTTTGTGCTCTTTCTTTCTTATTTACTTACCTCTATTGATATAAAATCCTTTGTTGTGTACTTAACACCATTTGGATTTCACTTCCATTTTTCTCACACATATACAAATTATTTTGTCACTCCTTGTAGATGTGGGAGTTGCATCCATAGCTTTTTTCATTGCTTTTAGTTCCTAGACACAAATAATATAAGTGCAAACATGTTTCTGGTGTAGTCATGGTAGGAGGGTCCTCAAAGGAGAACAATCTGCACCGTACAACAAGAGTCACACAACACAAGAAACAAAAATATGGAGGAAAATGCAAATTCAAATATTCTTATTAATAGAAATCTCAGTTACATTCGGCCGACAACATCCAGGCTTATAGATTCAGCTCACAGGCCTGCTACAACATGTTCAAAATACAACATTCTAATATGCTCCTATATGCAAGTGAAAATATTACCTATCAAATCTATCTTAATCTACTTCTTATTCACTTACTTTCCTAATGATCTATTACAATATTTATATCACATCCGTAGATCTAGAATCTTCTGCATCGGCCAAAGATAGTCACAATCTCCAATGAAAGAAAATGTAACATGCGCATGAAGTAGGTCAGCCTCAAATTCGAATTTCTCCTCGGTGAATGCATAGGATGAAGTGTGGACCTATAATTAAGGTCGAGGACACCCCATGGAACAATTCAAATCACACTAATAAGATCAACAACTAACAAGAAAGATCCACAAGTGATCAAACTAGTTGATAGGTTTGAAAATTATTTTGGTGTCGGTTCAAGAAACTACCACTTAATCCAGAAGCGATAACTTGCCGAAAAAAGATCCAATCATGCCCAAATCTTGGAATAAGGAAAATGAACATGTCCACAATGTATACAAAGATCCACAAGGTTTGGTGAGAAAATATGATGAATCCACCAACATGAACTGAGCAAGAACAAAACAAGAACAAAAACTAAACGAAAATATTTTTGGTTGATGCAAGATTTCCAAGAACCAAGGATGCTCCTGCATCAGACATTTGGGGTTATTGAAAAGTGAGTCCCTCACTTTGCAGGGGCCAAAGGAAAACCAAAACAGTCTACCTCAGCCTGAAAAATCCAAGAAGAATCCTCCACTGGTTTGTCTTTCCATTTCACAAGATATTCCTTGTACTGTCTTCCACAAGTTTTTCTCCCATCTATGATATCCAAAATTTCTTTAAAATATTACACGGTCCAAAATTCTTCATCTTCAACTTATTGTATGTACCAACTGGAAATCTATCCTTCCTCAAATACACCATCACTTCATCTCTAACTTTGAACTCCTTATATCTCCTCTTTTCATCTTCTTTCTCCTTATACATTTGGTTCATATCTTCCAATTGCTCCTTCACTTGAGTATGCACTTTCTTCATATGTTCTGCACATTCCTCTACTTTTGCACTCCTTTTATCTTCCTTACTGATGTCTCTCAACTCTGATATGCCTCTAGGATGAACTCCAGTCACAATCTCAAAAGGTGTCTTTTTGGTACTCATGTTCACTGAATTATTGTAGGCAAACTATGCTTGTGCAAGGACTAAATCCCAACTTACGGTCTTCTCTCCAACCAAACATCTCAACAAATTCCCCAAACTCCTATTTACTACCTTTTTCTGTCCATTAGTCTATGGGTGAAAAGTAGAACTGAACTTCAAATCCGTCTTTAACTTCTTCCAAAGTGTCCTCCAAAAGTAACTAACAAACTTTACATCTCTATTTGAAACAATACTCTTAGGTAATCCGTGCAATCTGACCACTTCCTTGAAAAAAAAATCTGCTACATGTACTGCATTTATTGTCTTCTTACAAGGTATGGAATGTGCCATTTTAGAAAATCTATCCACCACCACAAATATAGAATCATTACCTCTTTGTGTTTTTGGCAAACCAAGTATGAAATCCATGCTAATATCCTCCCAAGGTCTCTCTGGAACTGTCAAAGGCTTATACAATCCAACATTCTGACTACTCCCTTTTGTAGCTTGACAAACTCTGCAACTCTACACAAATCTCCTAACATCCTTATGAATCTAGGGCCAAAAGTAATACTCACTTACCAACGCTATTGTCTTATCAATTCCAAAGTGTCCTGACAATCCTCCACTATGCTTTTCTTTCACCAAATTATCCCTCATTGAACTCTGGGGTATACACAACTGATTTCCTCTTGACATGTCATCCTGAATGAAATAATCCAACCACTAACTTCTATCCTCCAAGACTGGTTCTTTACAAGCTTTCCAAGGTTCTGCAAAATTTGGGTCTTCCTCATACAAGTTCTTTAATTCTTCAAACCCTAATACCTCCACTCTCATCTCTGCTAGTAAATTATTTCTCCTACTCAAGGCATTAACAACTCTATTTGAATTTCCACTCCTATGCTTCAAAACAAAATTATAACTCTACAAGAATTCTACCCATATCAGATGTCTTTGGTTCAACTTACCTTAACTGTTCAAATATTGCAAAGCCCGATGATCGGTATACAACACAAACTCCTTAGATAACAAGTAATGTATCCACTTCTTCAAGGCTTGAACTATGGCATACAACTCTTGATCATACAGTGAATATCTTCTCCTAACATCATTCAACTCCTCACTGAAATAAGCTACTAGTCTTCCTTCTTGACTCAATACTGCTCCAATTGCATTTCCACTTGCATCACAATCTACCTGAAATACCTTGTTAAAATATGGTAAAGCCAACACAGGCTACTCAATCACCTTCTTTTTCAACAACTCAAAACTTCAGACTGCTCCAGATGTCCACCTAAAATTCTTCCTATCTCCTCTCATTGTTTTTGTCATAGGATTGCAAATAGAACTAAAATTCCTAATGAAATTTCGGTAGAAACTAGCCAATCCATGAAATGATCTTACCTTTCCAATGCTATCTGGTGTATGCCACTCAACAATTGCTCTTACCTTCTCAGGATCCATCTTCAATCCATCCGTAGATATCACAAATCCTAGATATACCAACTCTCCCTTCATGAAACTACAATTCTTAATGTTTATCAACAACTGTTCTTCTCTCAACTTCTGCAAAACTTGTCATATATGCAACAAATGTTCTTCTCTATTCTTATTGAAAATCAATATGTCATCCAAATATACAATCACAAACTTACCCAATAATTTCTTCAATACCTCATTCATCAACCTCATGAAAGTACTTGGTGCATTTGTTAGTCCAAAAGGCATCACCAACCACTCATACAATCCTTCATTTGTCTTGAATGTTGTCTTCCACTTATCTCCTTCTTTGATTTTGATATGATGATACCCACTCTTCAAATCTATCTTTGTAAAGTATTTAGCTCCACTCAAACAATCCATAATGTCATCCATCTGGGGCAAAGGAAATCTATTCTTCACCATGATCTTGTTTATGGCTCTAGAGTTTGTACACATCCTCCATTCTTCATCGTTCTTAGGTGCTAGCACATTAGGTACTACACATGGACTTAAGCTTTCTCTGATCAAACCCTTCCTCAACAATTCTTGCACTTGTCTATTCAACTCTTCATTCTCTGTCAGTGTCATCCGGTGTGTTGCTTTATTAGGAAAACTAGCTCTAGGAATCAAATCCATGCAATGACTAATACTCCTCACAGGTGGCAATCCATCAGGTACATTATCTGAAATGATCTCTTCATACTCTATCAACAACTCTTTTACCTCATTCGGTTGTTCTTCTACATGCTTCAAGTCTTCAACCTTCTTAGGAACCAAGTCATATCACATGTTCTCATGTCTCAATCCATCCAAAAATCTTCTTCCATTGACCAAACAAATTCTAGCACTTGTACAAACCTCAACTCTAGGAACATCCTCCAATGGCAACAATGGTCTATGCGTTCTTCTTTCCATCATGAATAGCCTGTCTATCAAACTACCAAGGTCTTCCCAACAAAACATGGCATGCATCCATAGGCATTATATCACACAAAACTTCATCATGGTAATTTCCTATCTTCAGTTTCACCAAACATTGTTCACTTACCCGAATCTTATGCTCATCTTGAATCCAAGCTATCTGATAGGGCTTTGGGTGGTTCAATCTTTCCAACTTCAATTTGGTCGCCATTTCTTCAAAGACCAAGTTCTCAGAGCTTCCACTATCAACAATCACTTTGAAACATTTACCATCTACCTTGCATTTGGTCTAAAACAAATTCTTTCTCTGCAACGGTTCCTTCTCCAACTCACTTTGACACAATACTCTTCTATTCACCAACACTTCTCCTTCTTTCGATTTGTTAGATGATCCAACATGATCCTCCTCAACAAAGGTTATTCTTCTATTGCTCTCTATCTTTATGCTTGTCTCTCCCTGATTACATTCAAATGCTCTATGTCCTTCTCCACAACACTCAAAATAAGTTCCCTTGAACACTCTTTTCTCCTATCCTCTATCATCTCTTCTATAATCTTCATTCTGGTAACCACCATATCCTCCTCTCCTGTAGGAGTTTCCATCATCTCTACGGTACAAATTCTCATTCTTACTGACTTCCTTGTCTTTGTTTTGATCTGAAAAAGGTCCTCTTCCTCCTCTAGTAAAAGTTCTTCCTCTTTGAAATCTTCCACCTCTTCCTCTCTGTCTCTTGTCTTTTATTTAGCTTCTCTTTTGCCTTCAGGGCACACTGATATGCCTCCTCCACACTCTACAACTTGATCAAATTGATTTTTATCTTGTATAGACAATCTCAAACCATTCACATATCTGGCTACTTGCTCGACCTCATCCTCTGAATGTCCGGATCTAATATTCAAATTATAGAACTCCTCAGTATACTCTCTCACACTTGATTCCTTCTACTTCAAATTTTGCAATTTTTGAAACAAACTAATCTGATAGTCTACAGGCATAAACTTTGTCATTAACTTATTCACCATCCGATCCCATGATTTTATCTTCTCCTTTCCTCTTCTTTGCCTATCTGTTTGCAAATGTTCCCACCAAAGGGATCCATTTCCTCTCAACTTTGTACAAGCAAATTGTAGCTTCTTCTCTTCAGTGGTACCTTCAAAATCAAAATACTTTTCCATCTTTGTGATCCAATCTAGCAATACATCTAAATCCAACTTACCATTATAATTCGGTGGATTGAAATGGGGTTTGGTATTTTCTCTAGTTAGGGCTCTTATGAACCTCTCTTCTCCCTGATCAAGGCTAGGTTGATCTTCTCTTCCCCTTTCTTCATGTACTTCTACCTCTTCATCACTCACATCATCAACTGGTCGACCTCTCCTCTAGGTCATTTCAACTGCATCTAATCTAGCATCAATTCCTCTCAACATCTCCATCATAGTTGGGTTTGCATTTCCACGCACTCCATTTCCTCTACCATTTCTTCTTCCTGCCATCTTTACACAAGTCCTCTACAACTGCAGGTCGTATCCTCAATCTGCCACCCTACAAAAGATCTTCAACATGACTTTGTGAAATTTGGCGATCTCTCAAGGAACGAATCTCGCTCTGATACCATCTAGCATAGTCACGGTAGAAGGGTCCTCAAAGGAGAACAATCTAGATTGTGCAACAAGAGTTACACAATAGAAGCAACACAAAATATGGAGGAAAATGCATATTCAAATATTCTTATTAACAAAAATCCTAGTTACATTCGGCCGGAAACATCCAAGCTTACAGATTTGGCTCATAGACCTGCTACAACATGTTCAGAATACAACATTATAATATGATCCTATATGCGAACAAAAATATTATCTATCAGATCTATCTTAATCTACTTCTTATTCACTTACTTTCCTAATGATCTATTACAAGCTTTATATCACATCCGCAGATCTAGAATCTTTCACGTCGACCAAAGATCGTCACAATCTCCAATGAAAGAAAATGTAACATGCACATGAAATAGGTCGGCCTCAAATTTGAATTTCTCCTTGGTGAATGCATAGGATGAAGTCTGGACCTGGTTGAGGACACCCCATGGAACAATTCAAATCACACCAATAAGATCTGCAAGTAATGGGAAAGATCCACAAGTGATCAAACTAGCCGATAGGTTTGAAAATTATTTCAGTGCCGGTTCAAGAAACTGCCACTTAATTCGAAAGCGATAACTTTCCGAAAAAAAGATCCAATCACACCCAAATCTTGGAATAAGGAAAATGAACATGTCCATGATGTGTACAAAGATCCACAAGGTCTAGTGAGAAAATATGATGAATCCACCAACATGAACTGAGCAAGAACAGAACAAGAACAAAAACTGAAAGAAAATATTTTTGGTTGATGCAAGATTGCCAAGAACCAAGGATGCTCTTGCATCAGTTTCTCTATATTCTTGATTGTCCATGGAGGTAAAAAGACCAAAATAGGGGCTTGACCATTCATGAAAAGCTCCTAAGCAACTTCAAAATTTGTTCTTTTTAGTTGTAGGATTTTATTTAGAATTCTCCAATTGTATGGAAATTTTGTTCCTTCTATTTCATTGCCTTGTCATTTCATTATTTCATTTATTCTAGCTAGTTTAACTCTATTTCTATATCATTTAGTCTCCCTTGGTTTGTTGCTTTGGTTGTCTTTGTTTAGTATTGTACAAGTGGGTTTGAAATTTGGTAATCTTTAAAATTTAATATTTTTTTGGATGACAATTCGAGATTGAGATGACAAGCATAATAAAGACTACATCGTATCATGCAAGCATTCATGCATCATGATATTGTCCTAGACAATGAACTCCATCCTCTAGTACTAGGTTCTTTCTTTTTTGCTATTTTTAATTCTAAATTTAATTTATCAATTTTATACTTAAATTTTTGTAATTGATATTTTACAACCCAAATCATTATTTCATTTAATATATGTCATGTCCCCTTTTCAAACTAAGTAAAATAATTCAATAATTTAATTTAAGTTGCTAATTTTTTTACTTTAATTAATTAAAACTAACTTATATTTTAAAAGGTGACTTAAGTTGTTTTATAAAGTGATGCCATGATAAGGGGGAAAATGGAATATTAAATTAAAAAGAAATGAATTTTTAGACTTCTTTTGAAGGGCTAAAAATGACAAACAAGTGATCATAAAAGTAGTTGGGCTTGAGAAAAAGCATCCATTATTTTGTTGCAAAAAATCTTTTTTGAAGATTGAGCATTTGTGTTCATCTTTTGGCTAGAGGACAAAAATCTTCTTGGTGATGAAAACCTTTTTGGTGACAAAATCAGAGGACAAATATCCTCTTGGTTTTTAGGTTGGATTCAGAGACAAAAACCCTCTTATCCATTAGAAACGATTTCATCCAAGGATTGTATTTGAGTGAAAAAGTCTATTTTAGGAGTATATTGAAGATATTGGGATTTGTGTCAAAGTTTGATGAATGTTCAAGTATCAATTGATTCATAGTTTTTTAAGTTTTATTGTGATTACTTCTTCAATATTCGTTTCAATGCAATTATTTATTTTATTTGTGAAATGTATCTTCATTATTTTAGAATATTATTTCTTTGGGTGTTATGAGACAACATATTATTAATGTATTTTTGAATAGTATATTTTGTGATATTTTTAATAGAATTTTTTTGTTGGCTATTTCATAATTGATCGAACCGTCAAAATTATTTTATTTGTAAAAGATATCTTCATTATTTAAAAATATTATTTTTTTGGGATTTTTTATTGGAGAAAAAATCTTTAAAAAGCAATTATGGAGAATAAATACAAAGTTGTTGCAAAACAACAATATCTCAGTCCATGAAATAGACTGTAACAAGAGTAGCTACAGGCATTAAAAAACAACAAGTACAAACTTCAAGACACAACAACAAAATAGAGTGTAGGAAGATGGTTGTGACTGAAATAGATGCCCAAGGCCTACAAACAACCTTGCTCAAGTAAGACTGAAATACAAAAAGTACAAGAATCCATTTGTGCCTACAAGTGTACATAATTTGTACAGGCATAGCTTGGAAAACCTGTATGCTAATCTACCTAGAACAATCAGAATAAGTGTTGCACAACTGGAAATAATGAGCGGCATAAGGATGGAGCTCACAATTATATGGAGAAGCCAACAAATCATTAACCAAAGTGTTTCCATATACCAACTATATGCTCTTCTTCAATGATTGATCAACCCTTTTTATCTTCCTTCGTATTTGCTACAATAAAAACAATAGGAGTAAAAACAACCCATGGGATAAGCAGTAGTTCATAACTCAAAACTTCTTGAATTGAACTGCGAAGTCACAATATGAACTTTGGCCTTAAGCTAGGACAAAAGAGATTTCACTTGAAGATAAAGAGTGTCACAAGTAGTTCCCTTCCCTCCTAGGTAGGACTTGAGGCACAACACAAGGGTATGAAGATTGGAATAAATAACATGTAATTCAATCTCAAGGGGGGAGGAGGTGCGAGACAAAGCAGCTTGGCATCGAAACCTCCATATGTTTTTTATTATAATATGCTAGCATGAATTAGATATCACATTGTGAGTAGTAGAGTATCCAAGAAGAGGAAATTTCCATGAACAAGGTGACTAAAATAGGGTTGGTAAGGAAGCAAAGAGTGCAGTCCACAGCTTGGAAATGTGAGGACAAAACCAAAAACAATATTTAAAGGTTTCGATCTTGCCACAAAATGGGTAGGAGGGAGGTGGGCAAAGGAATTTGAGGCAAGTTCCCAATAGGAGTTTAGCGTGCAGAAGCTTCCAAGCAGTGAGTTGAGATTGTGCATTAGCTTTAGATTCCCAGATTTGCAAGTTGAGTTTGTTCCACTTTGACCTTCTGAGGTTGCAATGCCAAATAGAGATAAGCCGACATGACAGGGTCAAGGTAGGAATGAGTTGTTTGTAGAGAACCTTGACAGGGAAAGTTCTTATGTAACTGCCATTTGGCCACCTCCAATCCTTGAAAAAGCTTGAATGATAGCTCGTGGACATGAGGATGGAGAGATTAGGGGGCACCATATTTTGGATTTCCAAAACTATGATTTTATCTTTATGATTTAAATTAAACTTGAATCTAAGTTGATGCCAAGATTTCCTTTTGAAACTGGTGTGATCCCATAAGTCGTGAAATATTTGGATACCTTTCTTGAAAAGGCGTTTAGCTTTCATCCTAGGAATTTTGGCAAGAGGTAGATTATTATCTTGAATTGGGAAATTCCACCAAATTGATGAAGTGACAAAATTAAGCTCATGGCTAAAAGACTGATCAAACCAAGACAACTTTTGAGAGACCAACTGCCACACTTTCCATATACAATTTAGGGGTGTTAATCCATGGAGTTTGAAGTAGTGAGAAAGGAGGATGTTTTCATTCCATTAGATTGAGCTAGAACCCTTGCCAGAGGTAGCAATTTGGATATGGTATCTAATTAACGCTTTCCAAGGAGCATGGCCATCCAAAGTTCTACCTATCCATTTGGCTGAAATACACACTCCTTGAGTATACGGACCAATGATGCCCAATCCACCCTTCTCCTTAGGGAGGATACAATGAGACCAAGAGGTGGCAGACCTTCCCTTTTTATTTCCCCATTTGGACCAAATAAAATTGTGAATTAGCTGAGTGAACTGATTATAACAGGCTTTGGAGGGGAGCCAACAAGAGGAAGTATAGACATGGATGGCCAAAAGGATTTTATTGGCCACTTGAATATGCCCAACCATAGAAAGAAATCAATTAGTCCAGAACAATAGTTTAGATTTAAATTTGTTAAAGAACCATCTCCACATGTTCTTCAAGTAGACTCCTAACCCAAAAGGAATGCCAAGATATTGTGATATGGTTTTGTGCTTAATTTCTTTCCATTCCTTAGGGATCCATGGTGGATGAGGGTTGGGTCTTGTCATCCAAAATTCAATTTTATGCATAGCTAACTTGGATCCCGAGACATTATAGTAGAAATCAAGGATATCCATTTGGGTTTTATGAGACAACATATTATTAACATATTTTTGAACAATATATTCTATGTGATTTTTTTAATAGAAAATTGTTGTTGACTATTTCATAATTGATGAACCACCAAATTGTTGTTAGTTATTTCATAATTGACTGTACTATCAAATTATTTTTTATTAACTTGGTTGTACATTTATTTTTTAATTGTCCCATGAAAGAATCCTCATACCTACCTATTTCCATATATTGAAGAATAAAGTTTAATTAATGAGTTACTATTTTATTTAAGGAATTTTCATATTATAATGAAGAAATAATTATTGGTTTGACAATCGTACACATGAGGGAGTTGTATTTACCCAAGGGATTGAGTCATAATTTATTGTGCTAGTGGATGAAAGAAGTTAGAATTGATATTGTATTGGTTTTTTGGGTTTCCATTTTCTTAAAATTGGAATGGTAGTTTTTAGTCACAATAAATAAAGGAAATTCATGGGTATTTGTGGTGGCTAAATCTTATGCCTCATTCTATTTTGTGAACTAACTTATATCTGATAACCGAATCATTCAATTTATCATTTAGTCTTTGATTTCACTTCATTGTAGCTTCAAACAAATTGTTAAGCTATAGCCTAGGAAAACTATACATCAGCAAGGGATAGTTTATTTCAGTGACAACCATATAGAGTATTTTTGAAGATCGAATTGCTATTAATTTATATTTTCTAAAATTTTGAGTAGCCATTTTTGGAAAAAACTATAGTGTATTAGTCTAAGGATTCCTATAAGTTTTGAATTGTTTTAATCACTTCAGTTTGATAGATATTTCTTTGTTTAGTACAGATTGCAACATTGTTTCATCCTACAAACTTTGAAAATTGTCGACATTATATTTCCCAATATATCAACATCTAATCTTGTTGCTTCAGTATATAATTCAAAGGTATTGTAGGTCCACCTACCTTTTGTATTAGATACTTTGTATTACCACAAGACAAAGCTACACTATCTAATCTTGATGGTGTATTTTTGTTGGCAACTCAAGGGTAGACAACTAAGAGGGGGGGTGAATCAGTTGTCACAAAATTTCAAATTTATTCAACTTATTAACCTTATTCTCAGATCTAATCAATAATCATGAAAGCATAAATGAACACATCAGAATCACACATAACACCAAGATTTTTTATGTGGAAAACCTATTAGGGGAAAAATCATGGTGGAGGTCAATCCACAAGATTTATACCTTGTTAAAAGTATAAAGAAATATGAATTGGGAATGCACATGCATTCAGGCACACTACCTAGAGCTCAATACTAAAATACAAAAGGAAGACACACTGCCTTACATAAATATTCTGATTACATCCATCAGATTTGGACTGAGAAAAATAGCATCTGCTAATGCCTGATTACAGTTCTAGTTAAGCACATGAAAACTTCACTCTTCTTCACTCTCTACTATGCCTTCAAATGATTTAGAACATTATTCACGCATGCATGCCATAAAATGGTATAATAAATTGCTTATATATATATCTACAACAAGAAATTGCATTGCTACAGTTGACTTCAACAAAATAATAAAAAGAATATAAACAGTCGGCCCAAAACAATAAAGATTATTCATGTGAATCAACCAAGGTCAGCCATAACATAGTGAAACCCAAAATAACATCCTCAAACATGAACCACTTCAATTAATTACTCCTTGAAGATCCACAACATGCTACAAACACCTTGTTGGCCAAGAACATGAAAAATATGAACACGCAAGAGAAAATCTCAGATCACGAGCACAACGATTAATGCAGATGTGCAACACATATAGAGAACAATCTAGAAACATCCACAAACATCATGAATCACCAGAGAAGCATCCATAACAACTAAACTTACTGAAATCACATAATCTTCATTCAGGAACACAAACTGAATTAACAAAAAAATTGTCAGAATACAAATCTTCATAACTTGATCAAATCTTCACACGGATCTCTAAAACTTGACGTGGATAAACTAGATATACTCAACAAGAAACCCTTTAGTCCATAACCTCTAAACAACAACATAATGAACTCACTGACAGACTGAACTTCACTTCACCACTGGCAATTTGCAACCCTTTTTATTACAATTTTCTCAATATCCTTGACATATACAGTGTCTAATGCATTAATGCTAATAGTGTTGACATTAATGACAACCACAACATCCAAAAATATCCCCCTTTGGCATTGATGGCAAAGCATGATGTGAAAAACACCATCAATGCAACAACACTTACTCCTCCTTAGGTTCTGACTATTCTATCCTCAACTCATCCACATAACTCTTCTCCTCACAAGGTTCTTCTCACCCATGAAGTTTTTCACATTTTCTCTTCTCCCACTTTGACATTAATGACAAAGATCTCTTCTATACAAGCTCTGAACCACATATATGAACATTTGAACATTTGACTACTCCCCCTAAGTAGCATCCACCTCAACATCAATCCAGATCAAAATATGATCATGAAATGCATGGATTGATGCAAGTCAATGCATCTTAGTTCTGATTAGGAGGGGTAATCACCCCTAACTTCCCTCTGAGATACTCAAAAGTATCCTTAGGAAAAAGCTTGGTAAAGATGTCTACAATTTTCTCCTTAGTAGGCACATACTCCAATCTAACTTCATTTTCACTCACTTTCTCTCTCAAAAAGTGAAACTTGATAGATATATGCTTGGTCTTTGAATGCAACACTAGATTTTTAGAAATGTTAATAGCACTTGAGTCATCACATAATATAACAATAGGCTCATCATACACAACTCTAATATCCTTCAACATCTGCTTCATCCACAATACTTGAGTACAATTATTAGCAGCAACAATGTATTTTGCCTCTGCAGTAGATAAGGAAATAACATTCTACTTTTTACTTAACCATGAAATCAGCTTCTTGCCCAAGAAAAATGCTCCACCACTAGTACTTTTCCTGTCATTTACATCTCCTTTCCCAATTAGCTTCAGTAAAGGCATTCAAAGTAATATCATCATCTTTAGGATACCACAGGCCAAAATCAATTGTCCCCTTCAAGTATCTAAAAATTCTCTTCACAACAGTCACATGAGACTCTTTAGGATGAACTTGAAATCTTGCAACAATACATACAACATTCATGATATCAGGCCTAGTTTGAGTCAAGTGAAGCAATCCACCAATCATTGATTTGTATCTAGTTTGATTTTCCTTCGGAGAATCATCATATGTTGTTAACTTGCATCGGTCACCATGGGTGTACCACTGGCTTTGAATCTTCCATACCAAATTTCTTCAACAATTCTTTCACATACTTGGATTAAGATATAAAGACCCCTTTATCCAATTGAGTAATTTGCAATCCCAAAAAGAATTTCATCTCTCCAATCATTGACATCTCAAACTCACTCTACATCTCATCAGCAAACTTCATGCACAAGCTATCATCTCCTCCAAAAATGACATCATCAACAAAGACTTCCACAATCAAATCTTTATTATGATCAATCTTGAAATATAGATTACTATCAAGCAGTACCTTTGTCAAATCCAAGCTTCAGCAAGTATTTATCCAATCTAGCATACCATGCTCTAGGGGATTGCTTGAGTCCATACAATTCTTTCTTCAACCGACAAACCATATCTCCCTAATCAGTCAACTGAAATCCATTTGGTTGTTCAACATACACTTCTTCCAACTCGCCATTTAGAAAAGTTGACTTGATATCCATTTGATAAACCTTGTAGTCTTTGTAAGCAGCATAAGCAAGAAACAATCTCACAACTTCAATTCTAGCAACAGGGGCAAAGGTTTCTTCAAAATCAATACCTTCCATCTATGAATATCCCTCACATACCAGTCTTGATTTGTTTCTAACCACTTCACCTTTCTCATTTAGTTTATTTCTAAAGACCCATTTAGTTCCAATTACATTTTTATCCTTAGGTCTGGGAAAAAGAATCCATGTATCATTCTTTTCAATATGTTGTAGTTCCTCTTTCATTGCTTCAACCCAATGTTCATCTTTGCATGCTTCATTCACATTGTTAGGCTTAGTTTTTGAAATTAAATAGTATTCTTCTGCAATATTTCTCCTAGTCTGAACATCTTTGTTCTTATCACCTATGATCTGATCTTCTGAATGATTCAATCTTACATACCTCAGAGTCTTGGGACGTTCTTGAATTCCAGGCTCTTATGATCTCTCTTCTGCACTTTCACCAGTTTCGCCTTCCTCTTGATCTCCTTGATTCAACAGAATGATTTGAACTTTATTTGAAGTTTGAACTTGCTTTCCTTCATTTGTATTGTGATTCTGATCATCAAAATCATATTCACAAGTTCTAGATAGTGCAGGTATGTCTTCATCAACCTTGGCATTTGCACTTTTAACCATTTTCCTCAATCTCTTATTGTAGCACCGGTAGGCCTTTCTTTTAGTAGAATAACCCAAAAAGATATCTTCATCACTCCTAGTGTCAAAATTTCCTATATCTTCATCTCTTTTGATATAAAATTTGCTTCCAAAGATCTTGAAATATTTAACAGTAGGCTTTTGACCAGTCCATAGCTCAAAAGGGGTCTTACCAGTATCACCTTTGATTTGTACCCAGTTAAGTGTGTACACAGTTGTACTCATAGCTTCTCTCCAATAGATATGAGGAACATTTCCTTCCAACATCATAGTTCTAGCAACATCTTGAACTGTTATGTTCTTCCTTTCCATAACTCCATTTTGCTGAGGGGTATGTGGTGCAGATAACTGTCTCTTTATTCCATGTTCTTCACAAAAAGAACCAAACACACCGGAAGTGAATTCACCACCTCTATATGATCTCAGACATTTAATCTTTAGACATGTCTATGTCTCAACCATAGCCTTAAAGATCTTGAACTTCTCCAGAGCTTCAGATTTCTCCCTTAAGAAGGTAACCCACATCATTCTTGAATAATCATCAATAAGCAACATGAAGTACCTGTATCCTTGTAAAATTTTGACTCTAGCAGGACCACACAAATCAGTATGCACAAGATCCAACAATCCATTTGAATTTTGGTGTTTGCTCCAAAATGAAATTCTAGTTTGCTTTCCTAATTGACATTCCTTGCATATGGCATTAGTAGGTTTCATCAACTTAGGAAGATCTCTCATAGCCTTAGTAGAACTTATCTTGACAATATTATCAAAGTTAACATGACACATTCTCCTATGCCACAACCAACTTTCATCAACTTGAGCAATCAAGCAAGCAGCACTCAGGTGAAAAATATTACCTTTTATTTTTGTACCTGATGCAATCACATTTCTAGAATTCCCAAATATTTTTCACTTTCCATCCTTGAACTGGAGATTGTATCCCTTATCAACCATCTATCCAACACTTAAAAGATTATGCTTCAAACCTTCTACATACAGGACATCATCAGTATTATGCTTACCATCAAGAGAAATACATCCTCTGCCATGAATCACACCAGCTTTATCATCACCAAATCTCACAACACCACTATCATACTTTTCCAAGCTCACAAACTTACTTTTATCTCCTGTCATATGATGAGAGCAACCACTGTCAATTACCCATTCATCTTTCTCTTCAACTCGAGTAGCTAGGGATTTCTCCACATCTGTACAATTAGAAAATTTAGTAGACACAAGATTATTTTCCTTGATAGCAATAAATACAAATTCATCCTCACTTCCATTTCATTTATCAGATTCATCATCTATCACACCTTCATCAACAACATAATAACATGTCTTTTAAAATTTAGGCTTGTTATGTCTTGGCTTAGAAACTCTTTCAGGACACCTTGATGCAAAATGACCTATCTTATTGCAAGAGAAACATTTAATAGGCAACTTCCCTTTATACTTACCTTGTCCTCTAGCTTCTCTTTTCACAATCGGTGCTTCCAGCTCTTCTAGCTCTCTTTCTTCTTCTTCCATTTGTTTCATTTCATCCTCATACTTGAATGTCTTTCTTGATGAACTTTCACTCGGATCATATCTTTGTTTATCTCTTCCAGAAGTAGTGGCTTTGAATGTAGATTCTACCTTAGGAAGGGCATCACCAAATTCACTCAACTCAAAAGAAGTAAGCTTACCAATCAACATATCTCTGGTAACATTTGTTACAGTCTGGAGCTCTTCAATATCACTAGCTTTTACTTTGTAGGAAGTAGGAAAGGATCTAAGAACTTTAGCAACAATATCTGATTCCTCCAACTGTCCACCAACACATTTGATACCACACACAAGTTCATTCACTCTTTGCATGAAAGTAGTAATGTTCTCATCATCACCCATTCTCAACTTTTCATATTTCCCTTTCAGACTTTGTAGCTTAGCAATCTTCACATTAGCATCACCTTCATACAAAGTTTCCAACTTTTTCCAATCTCATAAGTAGTCTTCAGATCCATCACATTTGTCATCTCAGTATCAGTCAAAGCACTCAACAATGCCTCCTTAGCCCTGATATTATACTCAACATCCCTAATCTCAGCAGTAGTAGTAGGACCATTCTGAGGAATAATATACCTATTGCTTATAATACTCCAGTAAGCTTCACCAATGCATCTCAAATGGCACTCCATTCGAGTCCTCCACAAGGAATAATTTGTTCCATCAAATCTAGGACTATCCTTCTTATAAGTCGCCATCCCAGATCACCTCAAGCTGTTAAACTTCTTCCAAGGAACCTGCTCTGATACCAATTGTTGGAAACTCAAGGGCAAACAAATGAGAGGGGGGTGAATCAGTTGTGACAAAATTTCAAATTTATTCAACTTATTAACCTTATTCTCATATATGATCAATAATCATGAAAGTATAAATGAACAACAAATCAGAATCACACATAACACCAATATTTTTTTATGTGGAAACCTTGTTAGGGGAAAAACCATAGTGGAGGTCAGTCCATAAGATTTATACCCTGTTAAAAGTATAAAGAAATATGAATGGGGAATGCACATGCATTTAGGCACACTACTTAGAGCTTACTACTCAAATACAAAAGGAAGACACACTGTCTTACAAAAATATTTTGATTAAATCCATCAGATTTGAACTGAGAAAAATAGCATCTGTTAATGCCTGATTACAGTTCTGGTTAAGCACATGAACACTTCTTCACTCTTATTCACTCTCTACTCTACCTTCGAATGATTTAGAAAATTATTCATGCATGCATGCCATCAAATGGTATAAGCAATCGCTTATATATATCCGCAACAAGAAATTACATTGCTAAAAGTTGGCTTCAACAAAATAATAAAAAGAATATAAACAGTCGGCCCAAAACAATAAAGATTATTCATGTGAATCAACCAAGGTTGGCCATAACATAGTGAAGACCCAAAATAACATCCTCAAACATGAACCACTTCAATTAATTACTCCTCGAAGATCCACAACACGCTACAAACACCTTGTCAGCCAAGAACATGAAAACCATGAACACACAAGAGAAAATCTCGGATTGTGAACACAATGATCAATGTTGACATGCAACATAGATAGAGCATGATCTAGAAACATCCACAAACATCATGAATCACCAAAGAAACATCTGAAATAACTGAACTTACTAAAATCACATAATCTTCATTCAGGAACACAAACTGAAGTAACAGAAAAACTATCAGAATACAAATCTTCATAACTTGATCAAATCTTCACACGGATCTCTGAAAATCGATGTGGATAAACTAGATATACTCAACAAGAAACCCTTTAGTCCACAACCTCTGAACAACAACGCACTGAACTTATCGATAGACTGAACTTCACTTCACCACTGACAACTTGCAACCCTTTTTATTACAATTTTCTCAATATTCTTGACATATATAGCTTCTAATGCATTAATGCTAATAGTGTTGACATCAATGACAACTACATATCAACAACACAACCACAACATCCAACAATTTTTTCAATGTCTAGGGTTTTTAACTTAGTATATATATGATGTTCCCAAAAGAGATTATCTTCATTGATTGAATTTCATCAAGCCCTAAGTTGAAAATGATGTTGCAAGTTAATTAGTATTGGAGTAATTTATTTGCAAGTTTATAGTGAAGAAAAATTTACATGGAAGTCTTTTCCTAATGATGGTAGATGCTACTAGATGGTGTGAAAATTTATGGTCAAGATTTAATATTGTTAGTCCTACAATCCTAATTTTTTTGAAAAGTTGCTTAAAGTGGGTTGTATCAATATAAACTATCGACATAGAGATGGTGAATGAGCTCTGCTAGGGTTTCTTGTGTCTGTGGTCATTCTTGGCCCCTCTTGTGTCATACCATGCCTTAGGCATAGGATTTTCTCATTTATTGTGTGTACGAACACATTTACTATGATTTTCTTGGTTTTATTATGCCTTCAACCAGCTCTAACCCAACAATTCTTGATGGTGTTGGTGGTTTGATGACTTTTCTCAATGGCTCCTCCTTCGAACAAGCATCCCTAGAAATTTATTCTAAAAGTGTTCCACGGGGTAAGTCTTTTGATTCCTTGGTTGATGTGGTGTTACCCATGCCAGATTTTGATTATGAATGTCAATGGTTAGAGCAACATACTCTTGTTGGTTATTTTGTTGGGAGGAATCCCCCTAAAAGTATGCTTAAAGAGTGGGTTCAAAAGGCCTAGGTCCCTCATGGCGTCCGCCTTCATATGGTCCAAAGTTTGACTAAAGGATTTTTTTCTTTTTCACTTTGCGGAGGTCAATCATGGTTAAGAAATCCTGAACCATGGTCCTTGGTATGTTTGGTCCTCTTTGTTGGTTTTCCAGTCATGGGCTTAGGACTTTGTTGTCTCATATGACACCAAGTTGCGGGTTCCAGCCTGGATTGAGTTTCCTGGTTTTTCATTACTCTATGTGCATTTTTTGCAGCATATTGCCTCCTCTCTAGGGAGGATTATTTGTGTCAAACCAAATAGGTTCTTTCAAGCTTTCCCTCAAAAGTGATTCTTTGTTGAATTGGACCTTTCATAGAATTTGAAAGAGTCCATTGATATTCAAATTGGTTCTTTTCAGCATACCCAGAAGGTCACTTATTTTAATCTATTGAATACTTGTTATAAGTGTCATTCCACTGACCACAAGATTAAGGATTTCCCTCTAGAAATTCCATGTACTCCATTGCCGCCATGGGATGCTGATAAACCCCATCAGGTGGAAGGTGTTGCAACCAAACCAGAGGAAAAGTGGACAATGATTACCAACTGGAAGAACAATTCTAATGGCTTTGGGGTAGTTCCAAAACCCCTGAGTTGATAAAATAAGTTTCAAACCCTTCTATGAAGGGGAAGGAATCCCAGATGGGCTCTAATAGCAATTCAATGTGGCCAAGGCCTAAGGCTATGCCCCAACCCACCTTAGTTATGATAACACATCTAACTAAGTCTCCTTCTATGTCAGGAGTTCATAGGAGGTCTCGAAGTCCTTCTCGACCGAGCTAGAAGAAGGAGAATATGTTTAGGAGAAACAGATACATTCATCTCCAACGATTCAAATTGGTTCAAACCACCAGAATTTTTATAGAATCGCCACTCTAGATGAGGAGCTAAACTCCGATAAAATGGAGTTTCATTCATGAATTTCCTCTCATGGAATGTTTGAGGTCTAACAAACCTCTCTAGGAAGTATTTTGTTAGGGATACTCTTAAGAAATATGTTGATATTGATGTTATATGTCTTCAAGAAGTGAAAGTTGCTAGTTTTTTTTCTTTCTTCGGCTTGTCATTCGATTTGTCCAGCTAGTAAAATGTATTGTACTGAACATGAGGCTAGACGTGGCAGAGTGACCACCCTTATATCCCCATAGTGGCACACATGTGTGTTTGACCATGGATATGACCCCACACATCGGCTCGTATGAATTCTTCTTAACATTGATAATCATTCCTTTGGGATTATTAATGTTTATGCCTTGAATGATGCTATTGAAAGATCTCTTCTCTAGCATTGGATTGTTGATTCACTGCTAGTTTCTACTTGGTTTCTTTGTGGGGATTTCAATATGGTTGAGGTGGCATACGACAAGGATGGTACTCTGCCATTTCGATGGACATCTGGTGAAAGAGAGGCATGGTACTATATGTGCAATAAATTGGGTCTCTTCGACCCTAATATTGGTCTCTGCCACTCTCATTCTCTCTAACACACTTGGTGTGATTATCGAGTTGAGTGTGACAGGATATTTAAATGCCTTGATCATGCTATGACCTCAACTTAATCTTTTTTTCTCTTTTGCCAGCTCTTCACCAATTCTGGTAAGGCCGTTAGTGGATGTGACATTTTTCAAACCATTTTCCCATTGCATTCTGCATTGAATGGGAATTAAGGAAACCCCATGCCAACACGACCCAGTTCTTTTTGAACACTTCCTTGCTGAGTCATCATCCCACATTGGCCCACATCAACACTATTTGGAATCTAGAGTGTAGACCACCTCATAATACAAGCTCAATTTCTTGGTGGAATGATGTTGTCACTCGCGCCACAAGGTTTCTCCGCATTTATGGGTGCCATTTGGCCATCTTTTGTAGATGGTTCTATGGAGCAACAACATCTGAACTCCATGCTGCCTTCGAGGCCTTGACAACTAACCCCTTTTCCCCTTCTCTACAAGTCAAGGTTTTGGATCTAAGGAATAACAAAAAAGTTGTTGATAATTATGTTGCTAGAGGAGTGCAAATCAAGGCCAAACTTCACTGGCTTAAAATTGGAGATTGTGCCTTGAAATAATATTTTTGGCTCTTCGAGTCAGGCACTCATCTCCTAGTATCAGGCAGATCAAAGAAGGCAACACTATGCTTTCTAAACTACTTGACATTCTCCAATTGTTTGTTAGGCACTATGAGTAGGTGTTCATAGCTCAAGAGTACACTCTGAAGTGAAATCAAGCACTTCAAGATTGTCTTGTTGTTGTGCCAAATAGGCTCTCCTCAACCCAAAAATCCTTTTGTGAGCAATTGCTCACAATTGAAGATCTTAAAGAATTTTTCAGCACTATGGCTGATGATAATGCCTTGATGGATTCCTGTGTGAATTTTACAAGGCCCTTTGGGATTGTGTTTGAAAAGATCTGCATAAGGTTTACCTTGAAGTTTTTCATTCTAAAACTTTAGGAAATCTTATCAATAAAGGCAATATTAAATTCATACCTAAATTTCGTGATCCTGAGGATATCTACAACTAGTGGCCCATCCCACTCCCCAATGACTTATAAAATCATTGCCAAAGCCCTTGCCTTTAAAATATTCCATCTTCTACCTCAGATTGTGCACCCAGAGAAAACTAGATTTATTAAATCCAGGTTCATATTAGACAACATTATTGTTGTCTAGGAAGGCATGGAATGAGTGAGATGCTCAAATCAAAAAGTAATCTTTTTAAAATATTGATTTCACTAAAGCTTATGATCACATTGAATAGTCTTTTATACCTGTTATGCTCTTTGTGTTGGGTTTTGGTCCTCAATTCATACAGACTGTGCAAATGTTATTTTCCAACGCCTCCACTTGCATCACCATTAATGACCACTAGTCCCCTTCCTTTGGCTTGTTCTGCTTCATTCACCCAGGTTTCCCACTTGCGCCCTCACTTTATGTGCTTGCTACTGAGGGGTTTGGGTATTTGCTAGCTCATGAAGTCTCCTAGAGGTGGGTTTGTGGCATCTCTTTGCCTAATTTTCTAGCCCAGCTAGTCAATGGCTACTTCACCGATGATTCCTTCCGTACTTTTCTAGAAGAGGAAAATAATGTCAAAGCTACTCTTGATTGTGTTCTTGAGACCTTTTGTTCAGCCTTGGGTTCTGCCATTCAATGACACAAAACTTTATGTTACAGACAGTTTTTTCTTCCCAGTCCCCAATGGATTTAGCATTATGGATGAAAATGGATTTCTCCTGGCAAAATATTTCAATTTTTGGGCATTCCTTTTGCCTTTCAAGCTTCTTTCGTTGATTGCTAGCAAGCAGTGCTTTCTCAAATTGAGCAGAAACTTGCTTTCTAGATCACCAAGCCGCTCTCTCTAGCTAGAAAATTCCAAATTTTCTCAAAGGTGTTAGCAGTGACTCATGTGTATTATTCATCATGTTGGGACCCTTCCAAGGCCTCATATTCTAAGTTAGAGAAGTTGCTTCGTGATTTTATTTGGGCCTCTTCTAAGACTCATCGAGGGTTTCACTACATTGCCTAGGAGTTTTGCTACCTTCCTAGAGACTTTGGTGGGCTTGGCCTTCTCTCCACCAAGCGGCAAGGGATTGATCTTTGTGTCACATGGATTATCAGAGCTCTTACCTGTGATGAGGCCTTGAAAATCCTCCTTAGGCATCGCATTCAGTCTAGCTTTCCAGTGCACAGATTGTCATGGAATGGAATTGGCTTTCAGATTCTTCTGGTTATGAGGGAGCCAATCCCAATTGTGGGAACTTTCATGGCCAATAGCATTTGGCAGGCCTAGGAAGTTGTCAAACCCTAGCTCTGTTGGTTTGGGTCTATATTTCATGATGGGCTCTCACTCAATCAACAAAATGTTTAGTGGTCTTCTCTTTTTGCTAGTGCTAGATGGTTGTTGGACAAGCTTCCTTGGCTTAAGGCTCTCAGGTTTCATAAGAAGGGTATTCAGACCCTTCAAGATTTATTTCATAGACCCACAATGCACATTCAGGTTGGAAGGGAATTGGATTTTAAACCCTTCTGGTTATGAGGGAGCTAGTCCAAATTGTGGGAACTTTCGTGGCCAAGAGCATTTGTTGGGCCTGGGAGGCTATCAAACCCTAGCTTTGTTGGTTTGGGTCTAGATTTCATGATGGGCTCTTGCTCAATCAACAGAATATTTGGTGGTCTCCTCTTTTTGCTAGTGCTAAATGGTTGTTGGCCAAGCTTCCTTGGCTTAAGGCTCTCAGGTTCCATAAGAAGGGTATTCAAACCCTTCAATATTTATTTCAAAGACCCACAATGTGCATTCTACCTTGGGAAGTTTTATGTGCTCATTATGGTTTTCAAAACCACGACCGTGAAACCTACAATGGTCTGGTGAATGCCATTCCAAATGACATGCTTCATAAGGTGGGTATTCATGCCACCAAGCCCTAGTGGAAGGACTAGAAGTGGTTCCCAAATACCCCTTTCAAAAACTACAAGCCTAGGTTTGGTTATCAATGGCTTTCACCTTATTTTCCTATGATTGATAGTATGAAAAGAGATGGAACCTCCAATCTTTAGTGTCTATTTGGCATAAAATATTTTCTACTATTTTTTTTGCAAGTGTTGAGCCAAAGCTCACCCACTTTTCTTGGTGTATTATTTTCCAAGGCTTACTAGTGGGGTCTTGGTTTGTTCACTTGGGGGTCCCGAACCCTTGTTACCCTTTTTGTGGGAAAGTTGAGTCGTTTAAGCACCTTTTCTGGTTTTGTACCAGAGCTCAACAATTGTGGAATTGGATTCATGACTTATTTCAGTTGTTCAGGCCAAATCCCTTTTCCTTGCATATGGTTTTGTTGGGTGACTCTCTCAGGCTCCCCGCTAAGTATACCCAGATTTGGAACACTTTCAGGGTGGAAATCCTCTTCAACATTTGAAAAGATAGAAATTCCTACATATTTTCTCACAACTAGATTGATAAATTTGTTTCATTATATTCTAAAGTGATTATTTTCTCTAATGTTCTTTTACAGATTCAAGTCCAAGCTAACAAGGTTATGCTTGAAGTTTCTCACATGCAAGAGCTCTTGGACCATTGGGGCAATGCCCCTTATATTGTGGCATGTGTGCCTCCCTCACCCACTTCTTCTCAGGGTTGGTCGCCTTCACAAGGCCAGTGGCGAAATGGCTATGCTAGGGATTCTCACCCGCACTCTCAGGCTCCTCCTCCTCATGGCTCTCACCCTCTTTAGTGGTTGCCTTCTCCTCCTCCATGGGCTGACCTAGGGTGACCTTCTGGAGGGGCGGTGGGGGGTGGCAGTGGTGCTTCTTGGTGGCCTTCTGGTGATGCTCTTGGTGGCGGTTCTGGTTGGCCTGATACTACTAAATGGCTTCCATGATTGGACTTGGCTATCTCACCTTGCCGAGATGTTAAAGATGAAGATAAAGATGATGACGGTTGGGATCCCCCTGACGTCACTCTAGACCCCACTGATGTATGGGGGGGAACATAAATGGCAGGGACCCTCCACCCTCTGTTGGCACTGAAATGGTTGCCTAATGGCCTTTTATTTTACTATGTTTGTAATGTGTCTTGCTTTCAAGGCTTGGCCCATGTGACTTTGAATTTCTAGGCTTAGCCCATGTGACTCTCAGGATGTACCTTCCTACCAACCATATTTCTTTTGTGAATACGTATTTCTATCTTTTAAATTTATATATATATATATAATGCCTATTCATAAAAAAAAATATAAACTATCTAGTTAAAATTAAGCTTTCTTATCAAATCAAGTATATTGAGATAATGCATATTTGTGGCTAATCTAAGAATAACAAAAGATCTTTTATTTTGTCCACAAAAAAATTGGTTCATATATACATCCAACTAATTGAAGACTTTTGGCTTCTTTTTGTAAAAAATGAGTATATCTTGGGACTATATCCATTCTCAAGATTTGAAATTGTGTTTAGATTTTAATTTGATTAAAATTAAAATTTATTGTCCTAAAAAAGCCCAATCTAATAGGAGTAGACCTTTACATATTTGTTTATAGAATATCTTGGTTGAGCCAATCTACAACAATATTGTTTTTCTTGCAATATATTTAATTGTACAATTAAATTGATTACCCACAAATATATTTTCCTCTATCCTTTTCTTTCAAGGTTAATAATTGGTACAATTTTTTCATATTAAGAAATGTTTAAGATGCATTAATCTCAAAGAAAAAAATTTCAAACCTTTCTTTACTCCATAAATTTCTTTATTAGAGGAGCTTCATTTTCATGTCATCTTCAAAGACTCCACTAGTATATTTTGCACTATTTTTCATCTCTTAAGAAACAAAAAAAACTCCACCCTAGAGATAATCAAAATTATTTGTATATAAAATAGAATCTTTTCTAGTTGGAACATGCAAATAAGAAGATTACTTATCGTTCTTTTGATATTATATATTGTTTCAATATGCTCAATAATCCATGCAAATTTGTTCTTTAAAAGTTGTAGAATGTCTCAATCATAACTAAACCCTAGATAAAAATTATTAACAAAATCTAATATACCAATAAAAAATTGAAGCATTTATTTTTGTAAAATGGATATTCAAAGCTAAGACTTTATCTTTGGTGTGTGGTTAAACTTCAAGGATTCTGTTATTAACTACCATACCTAAAAGATTACAACTATTCTTACACTACTATATCTTATTTACTGATGATACAATGTCAATTTTTTTGTGAAATCATAAAATATTTTTATATGATTATAATGATCATCTAGAGTTTATTAAATGTAAGAGTATTGTCTATACGGATACATAACAATTCAAATGTTCTTTTTAAAAAAAAATTGTCTATGTATTCCTAAAAATAAGTTGGAGCATTCATTAATCCAAATAGCATAATAGTCCATTCATAATTCCCGAAGGAGAAACTAAAAGTAGTTTTATATCAGTCTTCCTCCTTTCCCTATATTGATGAAAACCAAAATTACAATCAAATCATGAGAATTATATAGAATTTGCAACATTTTGTAACAAATATGTTTTATTTATTATAGGATTGGAAAAAATATCAATGACATTTAATGGATTTTAATTGATCACCATTCTTTTCTTTCCTCTTTTATGCTCAAAATATTTGTTAACCATTAATATATAACAACAATATGGAGATTTTGAAGATACAATATACTTTCATTTTTCTAATTCTTTAATTGCCTCTTACATGTCATGATAGTCAATTGTAGAACTTAAATTTTTTCACCCATCTTCATTTGCTTACCTTCTTGGATTTTTATCTCCATTGTAGGCATGCTTTTGTACTAGAAATTTTGAGGTCTTCTGAACAATTTTTTTTATCATTTTCTTCATTTTAAGGAACTCTGAGAAATTATTATATTGTATAGTCATGATAGAAGGAATTTTTGTTGATGTATATATTAGTCTATTAAGTGCAAATAATACATCTTTATTGGTACTTCCATATGAAGCATATGTTTCAATGAAATTGCTTCCTATCAAAATATCTATTAGCATCTTAATTAAAAAAAACCACATTTAAACCTTTTTCCTTCTATCAATATTTTCTTGATGCTAATCATAGGTAAATATTTTTCCTTGGAAATTTATACATATATTTCTTATGCTCCTTTAATTGTTTGCAATTTCTTAATATATGAAATTTGCAAAATGAGAGTGACACACCTTTATTGATTTGAGCATATCATAAAACCTATCGCTTATTTTTACTAAAATAAATTGATCATACCTTTTGTTTATTAAAACTACAATGTATTTTGGTTTTGGCTATGGTTTGGGAGTAGGTAGACTTTATATTACTAACTATAGTTTTTTGGATCATGAGCTTGGAACACTTCCAGTTGAGATAAAAAGTCTTCATTTTCTTCTTCTTCAATCTAAACAATATTAGGATTTTCTTTTCTTGATAATTCTAGAACATCGTCAAAGTTTTTCTCAAATTAATTGACAAAAAGTTTTGGTACTACAATTTTCACCAAATATTTCACAAAAACTTTCTTCATCAATTTCTTCTATAGATTTCTCAATAGATTTTTTAAACTTTTTCCTTCTTTCTAGCAAACCTATTCTTAAGTTTTTTTTTGGTATTTTATATTCTCTTAGTTCAAAAGAAGGGGATGGTATTGGCTTACATAAATAAAATTGATGAAATTGCATTTCTTTTATAAAAGAGAATTGGTGTCTTCATCTTCCTCTAAATGAATTCCTTATGAAATGATTTCCTCTACCCCTCCTATCTTGCCATGTTCTATTCATCATTGCACTAGGTAATTTATCCTTTAAATCATCTGCTACACTTTCACATTCATATAGGTCATCTTCTTCTATTTATTAAAGTTCTTCAAGCACAAGCTCAAATATACCATACTACATATATATGTCTTCATATTCTTCAATAACATGCTACTGTAGTAGTGAAATAAACAACCGTAATGGCTCTATTTTTATAAAAACAATCAAGAGTAATATGATCTAGTTTATTACAAATATAACAGTTAATAATTTTAGATTGGGGCTTTATGGTTTTGTGATTGCATACATAAGTATTATTTAGGGCATATGAATGGTACTTATTGAATGAACAACCTCAAAAAGAGATCTTATGTGGCTTTTTATTGTGTTAACATTTTCTTTATTTGTGACCTTCAAGGGTGAAAGGATTGCATCCATAGGTTTATGTTTCATGAAAATATGGAGCAAGATTCTTGGCTTGTTATTTGATTTTT
Organism: Sequoia sempervirens; assembly: GCA_007258455.2. NCBI lineage: Eukaryota > Viridiplantae > Streptophyta > Pinopsida > Cupressales > Cupressaceae > Sequoia > Sequoia sempervirens. Next base: position 7,433 of record VDFB02269693.1, on the reverse strand, counting down.
TTTTGGAATATCTAAAATCATTAATAAATTACAAAATATTTCTTTGAGAAAATTAAATGAGGTTTGGTATAGGAAGTACTTGCATTTCAAGGCTTAGGATATGAATATAATGCATTACTTTATCATATACTAGCAAAGTGGGCTAGATAGTTCCTATTTTTATAATCTTGGCTTAGCTCATTTTCTGTTGGCTTGGATGGATGAAAGGCATATTAGAAATGGTTTATAGTTCCATTTGAGAACTTATAATTTTCTTTTAAAGGACAAAGAAACATCATTTTATTTATAAAATACAAGGGAATTATCCCTTAGTAGTGGTATACTTATTTCAATATAAAGGGAAATTTTTCTTTTTCAAAGTCATGAAATTTCCCTTTCCGATTTGGTTTAGGTCCTTGGTTAATAGGACCTTCTTCTACTTTTACAAAAATCTAGGATTTTCTCATAAATGTAGGAGTAGATCTATATTTAGGTCTTCTAAAAGAAGATCTATATTTAGGTCTTCTGAAAGAAGATCTAACACTCTAAAAAATGGGAGAAGATAGACCATTGTAGTTATAATACACAATTCTAGGAAGTACATGGATATTGGATAGTTCTCTTGTGTATTGGTTTGGCTCTACATGTTATTTTAGGGGAAACATTTATAATCCAATCAAGCTTCCATTCATGTGGAATCTCAATAGTATTAACATAGTCTTTATGCATTTGTATATCCCCATTTAATCTTTTAGCATAAGGTAAAGTTTCTAGAATTTTGGGGTGATTTGTGTTGGTCATGCTATAATAACCTACATTTGGACACTGGCATATTTAAATGCACCAATCATTTCTTACCCATTGAAAAATAATCCTCAATAATCTAGAGACCCATGCTTAACCTCATTACAACCTTTGTCTCTTGTACACAAACTAAGGTTAGAATAGTATGCAAAACAAACTAATTTTTTACCTAAACTAGATAGAGTAGATATTTGACATGCATTATTATATTGTGTTTGTCTTCTATCACAAATTTCTAAATAAGAGAAAGGTTTTATGTTTTTAGGTACACAAGATCCTATATACTCAAGGATTACTCCAAAATGAACATAATTTACATCCTTTTGGATTATTATTAAATCTATTTCAAACTTAGGAAAGACATGCAATAGCTTGGTCCAAAATATTTTACCAGGATTGTATTCTACATTTAATTCTATCAACTTAGCCTTAGGTTTGACAAAATGTTTAAAGGTGGATTTATAAACAATACTTTTCAAAAAATATGGTCATGGGTAATATTTCCTATACATATATTCAACTTTTATTGAAGTAAATTAAAACTATAAGTGATTCAGCTATAGTTTCAATATCAAGAACCTCTTCACCAATGATTTTATTCTTCATGGGATAGATTGTGGGAACCTCATAGTAACCTTACAAAGATGCTTGATTACTAGTCTCGACTCCATCTTGAGAGAAAGAGACATTTTGGAATTCTTCCATTTTATTGTGACTTGTAAATGAAACTTGAATGAATGTCTTAAGAGGATTAAGAGATTTAAATCAAATAACAAAGTGGCTTAAATAAATAGGTGGATAAATAGTCAACTTGATTTCAAATGAGACTCCCTGTAGAAGAAAATATTCTCAATAATTTAATAGGTAGAATTTATCAAAAAATGGTTGTAGAGGTCATGCAACTAAGTAGAGGTAGGAAAAAAAAAAAGGATCCTAGAGGCCAAATAGCTACAACTTCTTAATATTATATAAAACTGACATTACGATTATTTCCTACTTGCAAATTTCTTGAGAATTTGTTTATTCTTCAAATCACATTAGGCATAGAAGAAAATCATATGATTAATCAAGGAGATGCTTAGACACTCTAAGGCTCAAGGTGTCAAATGACTCCAAAAATCACTTATTTAAAAATATAAACTAACCTAAGGACTCAATAACATCGAAACTTACCTATACAACTAGTTAAACTGGTATATGTATAAATGCAGATTATCAAATGAAATGGTTCATTGTTTCTTCTTTTTCTTTTACAAAAGTTACCTTATTGTAGGTCTAGAAGACTTCATTACATTTATCTCCATGACCTATCATAATTGTACATAATGTGAGATAGATAATGTTGATATTTTTTCTACTTCTACTACCTCTCCCATAGTCTATGATGGTAAAATATATCTTCCCATTTCTCTCCCTCCTGTATTTCCACGTTCAAAATCTTTGGACATCCCAAAGGATGTGGAGTTATCCTCTTTCTCTCACCACCTATGAGTATCTTATCCTTACAATTGATGACACTTCTTCACCACATTGCTTCAAACGTCCATTGAAAAAATTTCTTTCAATGCCTTAGATGACTCTTCTTCAAGTGATCATGAGGCTCACACTTCTATTGATCCTTTCTCTTGGCAAGATTGACTCTTTTCTTTTTTTCCCTCTCCTCTTTATTTATAGGATGAACTCCCACTTGTGGAAAATTTTGATCATGTTAGTGTCATCATCACTTATTTAATGTCACATTGGTTGAAAATCCTCCTTTGATAGATATTCAATATCAATCACATGATTCTCTATCTATTATTTATTCTTTTATATTAGAGTCATATCTTCTATATCTTGACCCATGTTGTTATATCTCTCCACATTATTTTCCTACTACAACTTTTATATCATTTCTCTTCAAACAACATCCCCATTTATGTCTTGTGAGCTACCTTATGTTGCTCCTTTTACAAAAGCATGGCTATTCTCTCTTTTTCCTCCTCATATTCTCACACACCCCTCTCCTCTTGGTATTGTATCTCTTTCATTTGACAAATATAATTGTAATGGTGATCTAAATTACACCATTTGAAACACTTCTCCCCCATATCCTTGAATCATACATATGACAACTATGCCTTCGAAAAATTATTTCTTATCACATTGGGAGATATTTCCTTAGACTAGTTCTACACCTTACCTATTGGTTCCTTGCATTCATTTGATGTGGCCCATGCCTTTATCTCTCACTTTCAATATAACATGGAGCCCATAATCTCTCTTGCACACTTGGAACGATGCAAACAAGATGTTAATTATAGTGTTTAGGGCTTCACTTCTCATTTATTTCCTTTGCTTGTTTCATGGGATTGGCATCCCTCTAATGGACTTATACCTTATTTTCGTAAAAACTTACTACCACATATATAATATGCTATAATTTTTGAGCATTTTTTTTTTGTTGACTTAGTTTTTGATTCCAATGAGGTTGACAACATCTCCCTAGATCATCTCGACCTCAAAAATTATTAACCCTCTTTTACACCTCCACCCATGGACCCCCCTTGTGACTCTTCTCCACCCACTCAATCTTCTTCCTATCCATCCAAAATTGAACCTAGATCTTGTACACCTCAACTATTCAATTCAAACATCCTCTTCAATATGATACCTCATTCCTTCTTTTATGTTCATTCCAAAGAATGTTTGACCACTCTACCAATTATAGTTGTATTCTAAAATCTAAAATTCAATATCTCTTTGATAAGGGCGCAATCACTCTTTTTGGTGTTACACATCTCTCATTTTCTCTTAATGACACTACTATATCAATTTTTCAATGAGGCCAAGTAACTTGCTACTTCTGAGGCCTCTCCTTTAACCTCTACATCATCTATTTCTATTGTAGTTGACACACTTCTCCCTTCTTGTGATGATAATTTATTTTAGTTTTTTTTTGGACATTCCTCCTATAACTTCTAGATTCACTCATGATCTATCTCTACCTCTATAGATACCTTTTCATCATTCTCCTCATGAAGTGGACTTGGCTAAGTCATCCAATCACTTCACCTTCATCATTGGTTGATTCTATGTAACAACCCCTACCATTTATATATCTCTACCTCTAGAAATATCTATTCATCATTCTCCTAATGAAGTGGACTTGGCTAAGTCATCCAATTACTTCACCTTCATCATTGGCTGAATCTATGTAACAACCCTTACCATTTTTTCCAAACCTTTCAATTCACAAGTATTTTATAAGAAAGATTGAATTAAAAGTTCTAAACTTAATCTTCTCAATTGCTACAATTCTTCTTTCAAATATTAAAGATTCTTACAAAGAAAATTTTCAATCAATATAAAATATAGGATCATTTAAATAACACTTGATAGGAAATATATATTGAAGCTCATATTATAAATTAACCACTACAATTACTATTTAGTTGTTCATACACATTGAGTCAAACACTTCATATGTAGATTGAAATCAAATAAGTGAATACCCAGATGGATGAGATGCCTAGCAGCTGGTAGATAATGAATTAATTATGTTGTTAATATTCTTGCAAACTAATGTTCATCAATAGGTAGAATAAACTTAGCTTTTGTAGACCATGTTCCACCCTAAACCAATTATTGTTGAATAAATTTTAACAACTGCAAATCTCTCTTCAAACCGCCCTTACATTTAGCCTTTATCCTATCTTAGAGATGTTGAACAATACAATGAGGGGGTGCTTCATTGTCACTATTGAATAGATAAACTTGAACGGTTCCTCTTTTAGATCATAATGTTGTAGTTGGATTGAAAAGAATGATTGAGATGGTTGTAACAACATGAAATACTATAAATCTGGTACCAGAAGTTGAGACCAACCCCTAGAACATTATTTGACTCTAGGACAATCAAACATTATTGTTTTGGATTACAAAATGTTGTCTTTAGGTATCATTTTGCCTCTAAAATTCCTCATGTACACCTTTTGACATATGTTGCGAAAAATATTCACAAACCCTTTTAGCTAGGTTGCAAATCACAAAAAACTCCTATCATGGCTCATTAAATCTTCACAATAGTGGTGGAATGTCACAAATATGTCATGTCACATTTCAAACTCTGCAATAATGGTGGTGAATGTGATAAGATTGAAATATAGACAGCAATAGGTTTTATAACCCCCGAATCATTATCACTACATGTTTCCTGTGAGAATTTTCAGGAATACTAGCTGAATTGCAAATTACACAATTGCACAAATTGAAAAGAAAAATAAACTCTAAATAATTGCATTGATTATTTGCTTGATAATTGCTTAAGAATGAGTACAATATATAAAGCATGAGAAGATCTAGAATGGAAATTTCCAACTAGAAAATAGGCATGCAACTCCATGCAAGATTGCACAACTAAGCAATCATTATCCTAAAAATCTAACAACTAGAAAACTAACCCCGTCATAATAACCCAAGGAAAAAATAACCCATGGTGATAATTACCCATGGACAGAATAATCCATGGTCAAAATAACCCATGGACAGAATATCCCCGTAAGAATATGTCATTTCTCTATATTCTTATGGGGATATTTTGTCCATGGGTTATTCTGACCACAGGTTATTTTGGCTTGGGTTATTATGACCTTGGGTTATTTTGTCCTTGGGTTATTGTGACCAGGTTATTTTGTCCAAGGTTATTTTGGTCGGGTTATTATGTCCTACAATCTTATGATATCCATCACAAATCCAATCAATCTCTATCCACACAAAGGATGACAAGTGAAGCCATACAACCCCCTGCATAATGAGATAATATGCTGCAAAGAAGCACTGGAAGCACACTTGTGGAGTAACATTGGAATCCTTAATCCAACAAGTAAGGAAAGATACTCTGATATGTCTAGGGAACCATCAGCTATGGGATTCATTATGCAACATGTTGTACTTTGGATCTCATTAGCTACACTGATTCTGATTGGGTTGGCAATAACATTGATTGTAAGTCCACTTTAGGATATGTTCTTAGTTTAGGATTAGGCCCTATTTGTTGCTCAAGCAAGAAGCAATCTACCATTGCTTTATCATCAGTAGAGGCTGAATATAGGGGTTCATTCAATGTTACCATTCAAGCCATTTGGTTACAGAACTTCCTAATTGAGCTCGGTATCCTCTTTCATCGTTCGACTATCATTTGGTATGACAATCAAAGTACACTAAAGTTTTATAGAGATCCCATAGAGTGGCAGCGGACCAAACACATCGAGATCCACATGTGCTACATCTGTGAATTGATACTAAAGGAATATTTTAGGTAGAATATTCTACAGTAACATTTCTACCTCCCTTTTTCTTCTTACAACTAGTATTAAGGTCAAATGTTAATATTAATTTGTTGTTATAGATAACTCACAATCTTCTCCTCATGCAATGTTTTTCTCCCATAAATTTTGTTTGACAGCTAAATACGACCTTCCATAAGCACAATTAGTGTATAAATCAACCCATAGACATACCTGAACATAATATTTTGATTCAAAGTTATGAATCGGTGAGGTCACAAGTGGGGATCTCATCCACAATATAAACAATCAACAGTAACATCCCAATAGGGTTTGAACCTTGGTGGTAAGAACAACACCACCATCTTTAAACCATCATACTATGTCAATAAAAATGAGCTCTAATGATATTAACCAATAGATGAATATATAAATATCTACAAATTTTTGATTAATTTGTAAATTGCAAAACTGGTAAAACCTAGAAAGATATTTCTCTACTTCAACACAAACAAAATTCGAATTGAATCTATTTTGCACAACCTGTAATCTTGAATGAACCAGGTTGTATTGTCTTGAAAAGAGTTTTAACTTCCAAAACCAATCTTACCTTAAAATTTATTCTAAGGAATTTGAGATGAATGAAGTTTAGTCTTATATAGAAAATAGTGTTTGATAAAAAAAAATTGAATTCCCCGTTTCCTTCTCCAACCCTCCTTTTATAATTCTTTTTGGGAAATATTTTATTTTATTTCTTTTCCTTTTAATTTCTTATAAACCCTAAAAGTGGCCCCTTTTAAAACAAATCACTTTAGTTGCCACTTTGAACTTTAAATAAAATATCATCCTAAAAATCATTTAATTTAAAAATAAAATATTAGTTGCACTTATTAATAAAATAAAGTTATTTCAAGCAACTAAATATTAAATTATTAGGGGCGAGGGGCCTACCTCAATTGGCAAAAGAATCCTGTTGCAGGAAAGAGGTCACGAGGTCTAGTCTCCCCCCAAACCCATGGTACTGGAGGGCATGTCACACCAATGCCACCGGTCACATGAAAATTTTTTACCAGGCGCACTGCAGTTTATAGGGGGACGAATACCCAACCAATTCCTGCAGTCTAAAAATAAATAAAAAATATTAAATTATTAAATTAATTTGAATTATTCAAAAGGGAACATGACATTCTACTATCACTTTGTTGTGGTAGTACCTATTAGAGTTGATGTATCTACTCCCACAGCTCCATAAAACACCTACAACGATAAACCTATCACACTATGAAGTAAGCAAGATATGATTGCCTTGCAACTCAGGTCTGATGAAAAGCACCAATTTGCATTATGCGAACAACTCCCATGAATATGCTACCATAGAGAATT
>VDFB02269691.1:0-28653 GCA_007258455.2 Sequoia sempervirens | reverse complement strand
GATGGGGGAGAAGAGATTGGATGAAGAGAGGGGATTGGCTAGGTAGATTGATGGACGGGTAGGGGGATAAGGATAGGGAGGCTAAAAGGATTGTGGGCAGCGATTAGAAGAGAAGGATGGGGAGATGGAAGGGAGTGTTCTAATGGAACGAATGATATCTCCAAGGATTGTATCACAAAGGAAGATAGATGCCCCCACTCTAGATATGTCATGTGCGAGGAGGCATGAGGGATGGAAGATAAGTGGATGGGAAGATAAAAGAGTTAGATGGATGAAGATAGGATGCATGGATAAGGAAGGGATGTGGAAGGTAGCATGACGGGTGGATCAGGAAGGTAGACGAGTGCAAATGAGGATTAGGATAGTGTGCGGATGAGGGAGATTATGCTAAGAGGTGCCCAAAGCATGCTTATATGTTTGCCCCATTGTTATCAAGATCACAAGGAGGATGGAAGGATTATGATAAATGAGATATGCCAAAAAGGATGTGTAAGCTCGATAGGGTGGAGGGGATGGACGAAAATGATGCATAGCAATAAGATGGGTGCATAGCCGAAAGCGTAGCAGGAAGCATAGCGGATGGATGGAACGCATATGAGGAAGTTGCCCCCAAGTGCAGATGGGGATTTACGCATGACGCTTGTTTGCCAGGTTTTCATCATGGTACTTATCCAAGGCGCTTGTTTTTCAAGTTTTCACCATTGGACGAATTATTTCTCTTTACTATTTTATTTTTTGATATTTTTACTTTTTGACTTTTTTGACTTTTTTTTGGGATTTTTGGACTTTTTGGATAGTATGCGGAAGGAGATGGATAAGGATAGGGAGGCAAATAAGTGGATTTAGAAGACATGCAATAAGTATATGGATGAAGGACTCAAGCATCAAGTTCCATACGAGGTATTAAGAGCTCATGTTTGAACCGACTGTTGGATGTTGGTACAACCTTAGGATAAATGGATTATTCAAAAGGATGAATTAGAGGGATTTGATGGGGGAGATATGTGGGGTAATGGGTGAGATGTTGAAAAGTGTATGGATGGAATGATGGGGTGGATGTGTGATGGGGAGATGTGTTCAGGACCAACATTGGCACATATGGTGATGGATGTGAAAAGATAAGAGGATTGATGGATGGAGAATGTGGGGATAATGGAGGAGATGGGATAGTGAATTTTGGGACATAGGGATCCAAAACAGACTTAGGAGATGAAAGATGGGCATGGTTAGCTTTTGGATTAGCAACTTTGGATGTTCTTACAGATTTTTCATTTGATGGCATTACATCTTTTTTCTTTGGGATCCACATGGTTTTGATTTTTGCTTTAGTGGGCCTTTGTGGCTGATGGGTTTGATTTGGATTGTGGATTTGATTTTTCTTTTCTTTACCATGTCTTTTAGAGGGGACATGGGAAGCGTTGGATTCATGTGGGTGTTTAGATTGATGCATTTTTCCTCTGGCATCCAAAGTGCTCGTACTAGCAATGGGATGGGTGTAAGGGGATGGACGATGTGGAGCAATGCATGTAGGAGTATGGGGATTACGTGTAGATGGGGGATGTTTAGGTATGTGCCTTTGTTGATCCTGATTATGGGACATGCGAGAGGGATGTTTATGATGGATGACATGGATAGGCGTTGGATGGGTGAAAGGATGAGATGGAGGAGGTGATCTTGGGATATACCGACCCAAGATGGATAGAGTGGATGAAGGGACATAAGAACCCAAGATGGATGCAGTAGATGAAGGATGGGAGATTGTGGATGGAGGGATGTAAGGACCCAAAATGGATGTGTGGAGCTGGATGAAGGAGAATATGGACTAAGAAATGGAGGTGATACAATAGAGGAGAGTGAGGGATGGCAAAAGATATGATTTATGGATGCATGGGAAGAGCCACAACATTTTTGGAAAAGGCTCATTGAGGACGCCTAGAAGTTAAAAAATCAGCACTTAGATTGTGAGTTCAGAGCCAGATCCAAGACCTGCATGCATTTGTTCTTGGACTTGGATGGCTCTAAAATACCTTGCTCGTGGAAGGCCTGTAGACCTTTTCCCTTGATAGTTCATGTTCTTGAGCATTTGATCTATGATAATCTCTTTTGTTATTCTGAAAACATGATGCGAGTCCATTATTAGGTGGGGGATGATGGGTGATATATACACTGTGTTTTTCTTCTGCAAGGAGGCCACCATGGAAGAATGTGAAAGTACCAAGGGGATATGCAAGCGGTGTGGGGATAGCATTTTTAGGTGATGATGGGGGATCATGAGAAGGAGATGGTGGGATAACAGCATCTGGATGGGTGGTATCGGGAGAGGGATTATGGGATATGATAGGATCTGATTTTGTGGTAGTAGGCTCATGCAATGGAGATGGAGATGGAGCGATAGAATCTTGAATGTCAAGAGGATCATGAGATGGAATGGATGGGGGACTGTGATCTTGCGGTAGACTAGATGGGATGGTAGGATCTTGATCAGGAGGAGGGGATATGTTGGCATGCTTTGGGTCAGGCTCTTGGCATGACTCATCATGTGTGAGAGGCATGATAATGGAGTCATGGGGGGACTCTGCAAGTGGGGAAGATGGAAGGATGGAGGATTCAAAATATTCTTGGGAATGGATACTAGGAGTGGAAGAAGTGGATTGGATTTGGGTGTCGTTGATAGGTTCGATGACTCTTGGAGTAGGAGGTGGATGTTCAACGGATTCAGAGAATGTGACGGTAGGAGATGGGGGTTCAGTGGATTCAGAGGATGTGATGGTAGGAGATGGGGGCTTAGTGGATTCAGAGGATGTGATGGTAGGAGATGGGGGCTCAGTGGATTCAGAGGATGTGATGGTATTGTCAATGATAGGTGTTGGATGGAGAAGGGTTTCGTCACTAACGACCATGGATGATGGGTTGGGATGGCATGGTTCCATGACTGCAATGTGTGGAGTGGGGGATGTTTCCTTTGTTATAAGTCCTTGGAGAAACTTGGATATGCTAGGCTGAGATGGCGAGGTGGGAGTGGATGAAGGTTTATGGATTAGTGGGGGATTAGGACTAGGGACTGGTGGGCTGGGATTAGATAGGGGAATGGGATTGGATGCAGGACTGGGAATAGATGGGGGATTAGGTGAAGGGTTAAGATAGGGGTATTGGCATGGTGAATTAGGACACAAGGAGGTGGGTGGTGGATTGTAGTAAGGGTATGGGGATGGTGGATTAGGATGAGAAGATTGAGGTGGTGGATGGATATAGGGAGGATGGATAAATGGATTAGGGGTGGAAATGGATAGGGAAGATGGAATGGAGTGGACAGGGTGGATGGGCATGGGGCTGACTGAGATAGGAGGATGTGGACAAAGGATTAGGATGAGGGTATTGTGATGGTAGACTAGGATAAGAGGATGTGGGTGTTGGATAAGAGGATGATGTAGATGAAGGATATGATGGATATGATGGACATCCCTTGTCGAAGGTAGCATAAGGAGTGTGATTAGGCATAGATGAAGACATGATGGAATAACTCAATGGGGTGATTGGATTTTGGAATGTGGGTGGAGAAAGCTTACTAGCAATGATAGTGTCAAGGGGATCTATGTCGTATACCTCTTGATCAACAAGACTTTCGTTATCGTCGTCGACGTAATTAGGGTTTCCCTTGACCACTATTGATGGAGGATAAGAATTCATGATGATGAAAGGATAAAGATGATGGATTTTGGATGGAAATGGACAAAATCCCAAATCAGGATTCAGGACAAGCTCAGATTGGGATTGGATTAAAGCTCAGATTAGGATGATTGGATGGGATTGATTCTGACAATTGGATTGGATGATCAAAGGATGATTACGACACCGAATCTACTTCAAGATGGAAATAGATTGATTGGGTCGAAGGTGGTTGGATAGGGATGTGATTAGATTGGATTGGATAAGATTGATCGATGATTGATTGATAAGATTGACTGATGGATGATGAAAGAGACTACAAATCCCGTTCAGAGATTATCTTAGATGACTTAAGATACTGATTGATCGGATTAAAGGATAAATGGATGATTGTAGCACCGAATCCACCTTGAGAATGAAGGTGAATTGATTGGGCCAACGATGATTAACTTAGGACGGATGACAATCCTAAGTAAATGTTGATGATGACGATCAGATCAGACACTTTGGTCAATAACGAAGTCCAGGTGATTTGGATGGGGAAAGCGATGACTTGATTGAAGAAATGGATGATAGAAATGGATGAACAAATACTCAAAATGAGCAAATGGTTGATCGAGACAGATGAACAATTACTCAAAACGAGTAAACAAATGCTCAGAATGACAGAACAAGGGTTCAAAATGATGAAAGGAGGTGTGAAATGGATGAACGTTTACTCGGAACGAGTAAACGAATGATCAGAATGACAGAACCAAAGTTCAGAATGATGAAAGGATGTGTGAAATGGATGAATGTTTACTCAGAATGAGTAAACAGATGATCAGAGTGACAAAACGAGGGTTTGAAATGATGAAAGGATATGTTAAATGGATGAAAATTTACTCGGAATGAGTAAACAGATGAGAATGGTAGGGTATGCCCCCCTTGAGGAGGTAGATGGTGAAGAAAAAGGTGCCCCAGAAAACTTCTCAAAAGTATGAAGTGGTATATATCATCGGAAAGAGCACAAAAAAATGAGAAGAACTGCCTTTGAACGGAGTCAATCGGATAAATGGTGTGGAAATGGCGGCCTTGGGAAGAAGGAGCAGAAGGTCAAACCCGCCACTGCATAAGGACAGGTCCGCCACTGCACTAGGATAGGTCCGCCACTGCACTAGGACAAATTCGCCACTGCACTAGGACAGATCCGCCACTGCATTAAGACAGATCCGCCACTGCACTAGGACAAATCCGCCACTGCACTAGGACAGATCCGCCACTGCACTAGGACAAATCCGCCACTGCACTAGGACAGATCCGCCACTGCACTAGGATAGATCCGCCATAGCACGAGGACAGGTTTGCTAAAAGATAAGGTTAAGTCCGCCAAAGGATAAGCTTAAGCTTGGTTTTTTGATGGATGGGTAAGGCAAAGGACCCAAAATATATCAAACACTGATAATGACTGGTTTTGCACGAGAAAGACAATTCAAGCAGCACAATCCTAAGATTAGTAGAAACAGGTATGGTCAACAAAGTCTTCTACTCTAGGATGTACATGGTTGCTAAGGAGTCCTCGATATATGCACGGTACTTGAGGCCCAAACCGTGAACACCAACCCGTTACAAGCGTGAGTCGGGAACCTTAGCGAGATACTAGAGGCTCGGACCAACTCTTCACGTCATCCCGACGCTTCGCCAATTACATAACGGTTGGATTGAGGTACAACTTTCGCCCTTTATATACCCCGGTATAGCGCGTGGTTGGAATCGTCCCTTGGGGTGATGAAATCCCCAAGCAGGTCCCACTAAGAAAGTGAAAAAGGGTGACTCAAAAGGACTTGGAAAGCTACGATTTCTCGTCACCCAGGATCGCCAAATGGTGCAAGGGGATTGGATACGTCAAATAGCCTTCCCAAACATGCCAAGCAAGGTTTATTGACACCCCTTTAATTAAACTATGTTCCTATTTTACCAAAAGATAATTCGGGAAAACTTGAAATTTTTACCTTCTAGAGGACAGTCCTACCACTCATATAGGATAGATCCGGCCAATGCACTAGGGGACCACCGCCAATGCGACCGGGACAAATCTCGGCCATTCCAGACCAACTCGCCACCTTGTGACCACCGCCAATCGAATTAGGACCAGCCCTACCCGTGACCAATCCTCGCCAATCAATTAGGACCACCGCCACCCGTGACCAATCTGCCACCTGCATCTCAACTGCCATTGAATTAGGACCAGTCCGGCCACTGTGAATCCTTGGACCTTGAAAATACAAAAATAGCAACGTGGAAGAAAAATAGATCCATTTGTGGTCCTAATCGCGCTTAAAAAGTGATAGGTCGAAATAGAGTGTTAGAAATCAAGAAACAAGTTAAAAGAGTGCAAATAAACAACTTAAACAACCTACACTTCAAGATTAGCCTAAGTTATAAAAAAAACAAGACAAAGCCACAAAATGAAACTTTATACCTTGCGTTGAGTCGATTCTTTGGTTGGCCCTTCGATCTTTGACGTGTATGCTCCTTGGATGGCAAGATGCAAGCTAGATGAGGGTGTGAAGATGGATGCAAGTAGATGAAAAAGTGAAAATGGCTAAGTAGAGGTTGAGAAACAAAACTGCAAGAGTTTGGCTAGCACAAATGATCTCCCCCTAAAATGAGAGAAAAGAGGGGGTATTTATAGGATTTTTGGGAAATCCTAGGGGAAATGGACGGTTGAGATTGATCCACCAAATATCAGGATGTAGGGCTAAGGTGAGTTGAGAACTCACAAGCCCTCACATCTTGACATGTGGCATGTGAGATAGCCCTAAAAGGTGAAGTGGGACATGAGGTGGGAAGGAGAAGGACATGACATGGGAGAGGGGTACAAAGTGGCCTGGGATTGACAGGGACACCAAGGAGATGAGCTATTTTGACTAGCATTGCAATGACACCTGATGAATGTAGAATGAAAATTCCTTGGGGATGGGGAGAGTTGACTAAAGGGGGTGATTAGGATTGTGCAAGTACTTGATTAGATTAATTAATGAAGATTAGAAGAGGGTTAGATTTCACATGTGACTTGATGTGACAAGTCAAAGATCACATGGGAAAGAGTAATGAAGGATTAGAGGGGGGTTAGGTGGCTAAGAGAGATTAGAGGCCAACTTGCAAAAGTTGGAGGATGTGACACATCCTAATCAAGGATTAGGCATGTGCACATCCTAATGATGAGATTAGAAGAAGGATTAAGATTAGATAAAAATGATGGAGGATGTGACATAAAGGAAATTAAATAAATGGAATATTTATTTAATTCAACTGATGGAAGGAGGATTAAAGATATAAGGTATTATTGATTAAATACCTTAGGGATTTGGCAGAATTAAAGAGGGATTAATTAAATAATAACAGTATTACTTAATTAACGAAAATAAGATGAAAGGGGATGAATTTGGATAAATTAAGTGTCCAAATTTAGACATCTACAGTATGAACATACTTAGTACCTTCTATCTTAAAATTGAGTGTATTACTCCTATTTCTATGAAATAACAAATGAAACTTAAAAACTAAATTGCTCAATGAATAATTAATGTCTTAGTTATGAGGGGACTAGCATACAATCACTCACATGAAATGCTAAATAAACTAGCTCCTTTTAGTAGATGAATGTCTACCATTTTCAATTAGAATGGAGTGAATGTGTTCCTTGATTGCATCTTCAATGTTATAGCATGATCATTGTGGGAACATTTGAATTTCATAAACATGAAGAGAAAAAAATGTAAATATTGACTATTACTTGCTCTTAGATGCCATCCATTATAACAAATGACATGGTAAAGAACCATGAGCATTTGCTTATAATTCCTTGATCCATACCTCGCTAATTTGGCCAATGGTACATTCTAATTTTAACAATATTGAAGTAGCTTTAGATGAAGTATGCTTCATTAGATTAACTAACATGTGATCAATCAAACAATATTTGTATACTTTTTAATATAGATGCATTATAGTATTGAGGCCCACTCGATGTGAAATAGGCTCTTTTAACGAATTCTCAAAAGGTTGTGTGGGCATGCCACACAGCATTTGTGATGCCAACAATAGTTTATCTCTTCTTTCTACGACCACGCGAGGAAACCCTAAAATAGGGTTAAAAGATTAGACTAGTTACACCGGACAAGTACATTTCCAATCTTTCAGGCTCAGGGATTGCTTATAAACTCATTAGTACTGCAAATAAATAACCAGTGGAATTGAATTTGAACAGGACAATTAAGAACAGGCTGAAATAGGGATAACGACAAGAAAGATCACTTATGCCTCAAAACAGAGGTTCCAACTAAGTTTATACCTGTACGTTGTATGAATATAATGAATTCGCAGAAATCGCAGAGAATTTTAACACGTCAAATGATCATCATATTTTATGAGTGCAACTAAATATGGTTATATTCTATACATACAAGAGCATAATCCTGCATGCATTCTATTGTTGCTGCAAATGAACACAGAAGAACAATTACATTTCATCAGCAATATATGGAAGTTTTGAATACAAATTTTGTTCTCATCTGCATAAGTCTAAGTTCATGCTGCAGACGTAAGAAGAATTTCAGAAATCAGCGAATGCTCATTAGGGATAAAATTAAATACATGAAATAGCAAATTGTTTGTATTATGTCAATGTATAATAATCAAAGATTTGACATAAACAGCACATTTTAAGCTTAGACGATTCATTTAAAATCACACTAGTCAATCCAGAGGGTATTGGCTTTGTTACACTGTACACTGCTAGCAACAGATCTGGACTAATTACACCATCAATATCTAACCCAAAAATTTGTATTGTTAGAAAGAAGATTTTATATCATTCGCAATTTCGTTTTGCTATCAACTACACTAATTAAAAAGAGGTCATTTATCAAAAATTCAACACCAAACTTGTAATCCGGACTCTTATTTTCACAAAAGTCTCAGAATGACAGAAGGGTAGGCTCAAAAGCTACACATGGAATACCATCATCTAATCGGTGAGTTGAGCAGTGTCCGGTCTTCATATGATAAACTATGACAGAACTGTAACCTGTTGCCAACCATACCACACCACCACTTGCAAATACCTCCCAAGAATCATAAATCACATGTGATAAATCCAGGTCCCGATCTCGTGTCCAACATTTTTGTTCTGTATCCAATATCCAGAACACAAAATGCCCATTGCCCTCGCCGTTGCCATATCTGATTGTCTGATTTTCCTGATGGCTCGAATTAGATGCCAAGACTAATAGTTTTCCCTCCCATTCAAAGAGGCAATATGGATAACCCACTGAAGTAGGAAGGAAAACAGAAAAACACCACTGGTCTCGATTCACATCATAACCTATAATCTTGTAAAACTGACCGTCTTCATCTGTAAACAAACCCTCTGCATATGTAGCTTCACGCCCTTCGTGAGCAGCTATGATTGGTGTTCTAACAAGGAAATAAATGACACCATTAACAAAAGTTGTATGACTGGAAGAACTTTCTCTAGGTCTTGTATAATAACTAGATAAAGCGAGAGGTGGGCCCTCATACCATGAATTTGATTGGGAATCAAATACCAGTGTGTATGTGTCGTCCTCTTCCTCATAGAAGCCTCCAATCACCAATTTTCCTGTATTTTTGAGAGAACAAAAGCCAATTAAAATTGGGAAGATCATGCTCTTATTATCCACGGCAGGAGGCATGGGTAAAATTTTCAGAAACTTAGTTACTGGGTTGTACACAAAAAACTCCGGGATCTTCACAGGAGTCACCAGTGTATAAAAACTCACAAGTGTACAGAAACACATCAACCCATTTGATGAAGCTAGTGGACGTGCACAACGACTAAAATGAAAACCGTCTATGGTCTCCACAGAAAGAGATATGCTCTCGAGAGAAAGAGAAACGCTGGAAAGATTACCCGTTTGGGGATCGTGGGAGCGGAATTGAAAGCTATGCGCAAATCGTAGCACAAAAATTGATTCCTGGTTACAATTCTTGTAATGGGTTAGAACAAATTCTGGGTCAAATATTAGGGTGCGCCATCTCTTTACTACTGTGGACATTTTAAACAAACTTCTTGTTGGAACCCTCGAAAGTATTTCAGTTATCAGCTCATCGCGGCATTCCACCTGCTCTGTACTGCTTCCTACCGTCAGTCTCGGAATGCCAGCCATTTTCACCTCTCTCAAACAAAGCTTTTCTTTTCCCTTATCCTCAGAGACTCTCCAATGACAGTCAGTTTAAGAGTAAAGCAGTTTTTCTGGTTAATATAGAATTTAAAATGGTAGAGCTGTGATTGAGGTTTAGTTTTAAGGCGATTTTAATAAATTGGGGGTTTTTAGCGTGGTAGGGGAAGAAGTGGTTTTGGGGTGGTGGAGGGAGAAGTTAAGTTAGGGAAGACTTTTTAAATGGATATATGTTTATTTATCATGTTAGAATCAATAAAAATAAGGTAGATATGTGTGAACTTTAGTTGGTTTTGTACAACTGTCACGTGTTTTGTTTCAATTCAAAAAATTATTTAAACAGCTGTATATTTTTACTCCAATAGATCTACTTACTTGTCATGAAGATATGCATTTAGGTAATGAGCTATATCTATGGATTCTTATGAATTCAAAGTTTATAAGGATTCTCAAGGTTTCTAAAATTTTGAGTTTTTTATTTGGTGAATTTTTGAAGGCTATCCCAGTAAATGTGTATTTACTCTTTATGTTATAATGAGTTGTAAATGTAGATATCTAGTTCTAATAGAGTTTATCCATTAAGTTTTTATAATTATAATTTTTTAAAGATTTTTTAGATTTTAAAATAAAATCTATATTCTTGGAAATTTTCTCAAACAAACACTAGGATAATATAAGATTTAAAAGGGTAGAGATGTGGTTTAGGTTTGTTTTGAGGGCATGGATGGGGGAAGAGGGATGGAGTTAAGTTGAAAAAGGTTTCCTAAATAGATAAATATTTCTACATCATGTTAGAATAGGTAAAATAAGGTAGATACGCATATAGAATTTAAAATGGTAGAGATATGGTTTAGGTTTATTTTGAGGGCATCAATGGAGGGAAGAGGGGGGAGTTAAGTTAGTCATTCTTGTACAACTGTCATCATTTATTTCTTTGCACTTGTTCTATTTCAATACAAAAAAAGGAGATTATAGTTGTATCCATGGATTTTTCTTACTCCCAATAGATCTATTTTTACTCGTGATTCTAAAAAAAAAAGATTTTTATAGTTGTATCCATGGAGTTAGTCATTCTTGTACAACTGTCATCATTTACTTCTTTGCACTTGTTCTATTTCAATACAAAAAAAATAATAGATTATAGTTGTATCCATGGATTTTTCTTACTCTCAATAGATCTATTTTTACTCGTGATTCTAAAAAAATAAGATTTTTATAGTTGTATCCATGGAGTCGGTCATTCTTGTACAACTGTCATCATTTACTTCTTTGCACTTGTGTTTCACTACAAAAAAAAAAAGATTACAGTTGTACCCATGGATTTTTCTTACTCCCAATAGATCTATTTTTATTTTTCATGTCAATTTTTTGAAAAAGATAGATCTAGATGTAAATGAGTTGTATATAAGGATTCTTTTGAATTTAAATTTTTTTAAAATTTTCAAGGTTTCTAGAATTTTGATATTTTTTATTTGGTGTGTTCTACTATCTACATTAAAAGAAAAAGTAAGATAAGATAACATAAGATAATAATAATATAATAACTAGCATATATATTTTAAATATTGGACATATATTTATATAATTTAATATAAATGATATATCATATTTATTTAAGATATATAAATGCTATTTTATTCTTAATATTAGTAAAATATTATTATTATTGGATATATTATTATAATATTAATATTAGAAATATTATATTAATATTGTTATTTTAATATTTTAATATTATTATATTATTATGATTATTTATATATGATATATCTCTCATATTTTATATAGATTGTGTTTGATATATATAAATATTATTTTATTATTAATATTAGCAAATTATTATTATTATATTATTTTTAATATATTTATATTATGTGTACTATTTATAGTATTTGTATTATTATTTTAATATTATAATACTATAATATTATTTTTACATGTAATTTAATGTTTTTATATTAAATTATTCTTATTATTTTACTATTATTGATTTTATAATTGTTAGGAAATATTTTTCATCTCAAAAAGAAATATCCAAGATCAGTAGTGCCTTGGTAATTTTAATTTCACCATATTGTCACAAAGACACATACTACTATGCCACAAAGGGGAATCAAACATAGTTCATTTCACACATTGACCCTTAGAGAAAAGTTAATGCTATTTAAACTAGTTAAAAACAACACCATTAAACTGATTCAATCAAGCATAACCATTAAACATGAAAGATGGAACAAGAAACATGAACACACAAATTTATGTGGAGAAAAACATTTTGGGTAAAAAACCCCACACTCCAAAAGCCTAGATCACCATTATATTATTCAACAAAAGAATATAGTTAAAAATACAATTTAGGCTCTAATTCTTCATAGGAGATTTACATCTTGTTCTATCTAGAGAGAATCCAACAACATAACCCTACTTTGATCTTGCCTCCTCGCCACATTGTAGAACATTCAACGTTTTATAACATTCATTCTCAACCAACATGAATTTTTTTTGTTCAACTTCCATAGATAAATAGTTATAATAGTCAACAACCAATCACTGCTCTCCAACTTGGCCATTCGACTTCTCTTTCATATACTACTTGTTGTGGTCAGGGTCCACCAAGACATGCGTGCATCGCTTGTGTAATTCCATAGAATCTATATGGGAATCTAAAATATTCACAACAAGACTCCCATAAAAAAGACTTAAATATTCAACTACCAACATGATGTCACATCATCACCATTGACCAATCTCGCACACCCTAGAGGAGATTTTCGGGACCCACCACAAGGGGTGTGGGGTTAGTGGGCACTATTAGACCAATCTTATAGCAACTGTTGATCACATCATTGTGGTCCCCACATCCATTGGCTTATTATCAAGTCAACCTCATTTCCATATTGATGGGACACCATAGCATCTCCCACAAATATAATGAAGTCACACCAATGTAGTCCATATCATTCCATGTGGTCCCTATTGCTGAGTCAGCATGGCTTGCACCAATTATTGCTTCCACCTTGATAGCTCAAGTCTCACCATAGTCATCAGTTCATTGAGGAGACCACACTTTGTGCCCTATCGATGGCTACAAGTCTCACTGATACCGCTCCAATCACTATGTCGCTAAAAATAAAAACTTCAAAACCTCATGTTGAAGGTTGCAAAGTTCCCAAAACTTGCGACACACTGACAACAAAGGGATCACTATGTCACTCAAAAACCAAACTTTAGAACCTCTATTAGAAGTTATGGATTTCTCAAAACCCATGACATGCCAATAACAAAGAGAACCTCAATGTCGCTAAGTCAAGAGGTTATGAAACTTTAGAACCCCGTGACATAAGTTAGGAAAACTTGAAACCCAACAACATTTAAGTAACAAACCATTTCCTTCCAACAAGATTTCAATCAGACTAGTAACTTTGTCCTGGTGATATTCAACTATTTGTTCAACAATGTAGAGGCCCAAACACTAGTACATTTGAGGCAACATTTCTCAACATTCTCCCACTTGCCAACTAATGCATTTCCTACCAATAAATGCATGAATCCTCCGTATCACTTAGAAAACCTCCAACAAAATCTATAATTTCCACCATCTTAGGCTATAGTTCTATCCATTCTCTAAAGAAAATAAACAAGCCATGGCATAAATTCATAGTCTAATATGAAGACACCAACATTAGAACTAGCTAACATAATGAATTCAACACACTGTCACCACTCCACTGGGCTCACATGCTATACAAAAGTAATATCAACTTCAAAGCTCCAAACTAGAACACATCCATGAAACCATCCTCCAGAAAACAAGATAGAACACTAGCTAGAACAACAACTAGAAAAATAACTTATCACATCCAACTAGTTAACCCACACAACTGAAAATAACACCCACAACAAGTGCTAATCCATCCAATCACACATACCTCCAAGTTATCAACATCAACAAACTCATGTCAGCAACACATCTGACCCATCAATTGCAAAAAAAGCTCCATGTGCCAACTAGTCGAAGAAGACAAAACACATCTAGGAACTCCCACTGCATGGGTAATAAATCTAAAAAAGATCAAAGCATACCAAGTCTACCAATAGCATAACATAAGAGTGTAAACATGTAGTTTCAAGGAACCATCTACAATGATATGCAAAAATTGTAAATTGATAACCTATAAGAACAATTCTCATTACAAGTCTTCACTCCTCTCCCAAGTTTTCCACACCCAACAAAAGAAAGAGATTAAGAACCTCCAAGTCATCACCCCAAGAACATGAGTGAAAACACATGACCAAAAGCTAGTGATCACTACAACTTTGACCAAATCTCAAACCAATGTAATGTGAAATCAAACATCCAAGAAGATAACCAAGACCAAAGAGAACAACTATGCACATCATATACTTGTAGAAAATCCTTCTACACACACCTCTAACTACCAATTGTGTCAAGTAAGGTCTCCTTCAAAACACCCTAAAGAGAAAAACATAACAATACCCAACCATTCAATTTCGAAGATCAAACACAACATATATAACATGTAATCAAGATGGATGCAAGCTTCTCCAAGAAGATTAAACTCTTTCATTTATGTCTTTGGAAATCTTCCCATAAAACCATCTCCTAATATTCCTCACCAATAAATGATATCTTAAACCAAAAACACACAAAAGCATAAGGAGATAACCATGTTGAGAACCCTTCAAATGAATCCTTTAGATCTAACTACAAAGCTCATGATCCATATCTACAAAAGATACAACATATAAACACATGCTAAACCAATCCTCAAATGAGTATCCAAATCTAATCATCATGAATCAAATCATTCCATTAGAATCAAAACATGAGCATAAACACATCCAAAAGCAATAAAGGGAAATACCTTTCAAATAATAAACTACCGAGTAGACCAAGAGTGGGGAATGAGAATGCTCCTCCAAGGTAACCAATTCATCATGACTTCTCCAAGAGCAATCTCCTCATTGGTCTCTGTTGAACTCACGTCCAACCAAGGTTTAGGCTCTTCAAACTTCCTGCTAAAATATCACCAAGAGTAACCATCTCAGTAAACTTTCCTCATCTTAAGAGAATTGTAGCCTCACCTTATTCTCCATGTATCCATGAGCACCTACTAACAAGAACTCCATGCTAAACTCAAAATTACATCATTGTACTATCATGAAGTTCTCAAGCATATAATTAATGTACCCAAAAAATAGAGAATTACCAAACCACTATCAAAGCTCCAAACATCTAAACTAGGAACTTATCATGACATCATGATCTTACCATCCCCCTTAGGAGATCCCATGATCCAAGTGAACATAACATGGTCTCAAGAAAAAAAAATTATGCCTTGGAAACTCTAATTGCACAATCAAGAGTATACCATGACATAAAACAAACAAACTCTAAACCAACATCACCTATCAAGCATTGATAACATCTCAACAAAAGACTCCAAGAGTCTTCCATGGCTCTGAGAAGCCACAAATCTTCAATATCATGAAGATGATCCATCTCTAAATAGCATCCATGCAAATGCAAAAGAGCCCTTCTGTAGCAACAGGATCTAAGAGCTCCTCCTAGTAAAATATGCATCACTAAAGAAGATCATTCACCACATAGTGATGAATATGCAATCACTGCTAAAGCTCCCATTGAACCATGATATTGAGCTTTCCAAGCACACAACCAAAAATCTACTATACTGAAAATCATCTAGATCCACTCATTTACATATCCATCTAACAACTATACCAAGCACCACCAAGATCTCCAAAACCAAGTAGAAATAATCATCACTGTCAAAATGTTACACAAACCAGTGTGCCCAAGCTATCCATGACATCATGATACACATGCTATAGGTCCCCAACATTGACAATCCAGGTAATCTCTTATCATCTAACCTCTCATCTCAAAGCAACCACACTAATGCACAAATGACCAGAGACAAGGCCAGCTAAAAAATTTGCATCAACATTGAATCAACCTTGTGGATATAGATAGTCCACTTCCAAGTTATCCCACTGCAACTAAATGGGTGATCAATCCATACAACTACATAACTCATAGATCCAAAACACTGAAACATGCAAACCCATCATCACACTGGAAACTAAAAAATTGAGATTACAAATAGAATTTACCTTGTAGACAACATGATTGAAGCACCATATCCTTCTCAAATATATTTCACCAATCACGTCCACAATGAGCACCATAGTCTAGGAATCCACCAAGAACTACCACAAGAAATGATGAGTAACTAGTCACTTACCAACACTCCCATGTAGAGAAAGAATCACACCTTCTCACACCATGCACAAAGCATGCATGCAGAACTATACAACTATCTCATCTAGTAATGCCCCAAAAGCTAGGGTCTAGAAAATAGTTTAACAATAGCTCCACAAAATCACAAGTTTTCTTGATAGTGTAAAACCTACAAAACCATTGTGTTCGACAACACCCATGCACACCCATATCCATTTCACATATGGATGACTCAAAAGTATGAAACATAAACAACATAACAGTTAAACCAGAATAAAGGATTATCATGAATATGCATAACCATAGATTCTTTAAATGAAAATCTATAAAACCCTCAAATCCAAAGAACATGAATCTAAGTGATGCAAGTACAAAACATCCTCGAAAGGAAATAACAGTTCAAGAACTCCAGGCCCATATCAAGCCAACTCCAAAACCACCAACATGTACATGTATATGAGGGTGACAAACTATTGTAGGAGATTTCAGACCATCCAATGATCAGCTCCATAGCCTTCATGTAATTAGGGTACCACAAAACAATACTAGGAAAAACCACCCAACATAAGCACATTTCTCCATTATTGAGAAACAACCCAAGCTTCTCCATATCATCAAGGATCCCCTCACAAAAACACCCAATATGAAATATTTGTTGCAACACAACCATAGAGTAAATAATATTCCACCCCATGCATTGGGGTTATACCATTACCAACTCACGAGCTTCAAGTCACATAATTTCAATATGACCAACTCAAGTTTCTCCATCTTCCATACTACATGTTGTCTCTTGGAACTCAAATAAAAGGTAAATAATTTCTACTCATAAAAGAACCAAAATTTTAGTCGATTCCTTGAGATTTTCTCAAGCTTTCCAAACTAATAAATCTTCACAAAAGGAATACCTACAACTAGAAACACCATGAATTCATTCGTGAATCAGCATGCAAGCACATGCAAGCCACATGTGAGCCCATGCAAGTACATGCAACTCACAAAATTGCACATGCAAGCAAAGAGAAAATTCCAGAAGATGGCTTTGATACCACTTGTTAGGAAATATCGGTCATCTCAAAAGGAAACATCCAAGATTAGTAGTGCCTTTGGTAATTTCAATTTCATCAGATTCCCACAAAGACACTTTCTACTATGCCACAAAGCAGAATCAGACAGTTCATTTCACACATTGACCCTTAGAGAAAAGTTAATGCTATTTAAACTAGTTCCAAACAACACCATTAAATAGATTCAATCAATTAGAAGCATTAAACATGAAAGATGGAACATAAAACATGAACACATAGATTTGTGTGGGGAAAACCCTTTTGGGTAAAAAACCCCACACTCCAAAATCCCACATTGCCATTGTATAATTCAACAACATAATATAGTTAGAAATACAATTCAAGCTCTAAGCCTTCACAAGAGATTTACATCTTGTTCCATCTAGAGAGAATCTGACAACATAACCCTACTTCGATCTTGCCTCCTTGCCATATTTCCTGGAACATTCAACGTTTTATAACATTCATTCTCAACCAACAGGAAATGGTTTGATTCAACTTCCATAAACAAATAGTTACAATAGTCAACAACTAATCACTACTCTCCAACCTGGCAGTTTGACTTCTCCTTCATATATCGCTTGTCATGGTCAGGTTCCACCAAGACACATGTACACCACTTGTGTAATTTTGGAGAATCTATATGGGAATCTACAATATTCGCAACAAGTCTCCTAAAAAGACTTAAATATTCAACTACCAACATGATGTCACATCATCACCACTGACCAATCCTGCACACCCTACAAGAGTCTTTTGGGACTCACCATAAGGGGCATGAGGTTAGCTCGGGAACTGGGTATGTTCAGGATCATCATGGAAAAAATAGGCCCTTAAGTGGCAAAAATTTTAGAAAAATCAGAGTTAGGAAACTTGACATAAAAATTTGATTAAGTTATCTATATTATTTCAAAAATATGTAAGAATAGAATCTGTAGAAAATTGAATGTAGTTTCTAAACTACTAGGTTTGTTTAAAAAAAAAAATCTATTTGGTGAAAATTTGAAATTTCAATGCGGTACTTAAATTTTAGGAAAAAATAAGAAGTAGGTGTCTGTCTGACCACCTAACCACAATAAAATGATAATATTTTTTTATAATATTTTAGATATAAGTAGAAGACGCATGCCCCGATGTGATACATATTTTTTTGTAATTTTTGTCCAAGTAAATAATTAATTATGAATTTTTTATTACAACTTTAAAAAAAATATAAAAATTCATTTGTCTGACCACCTTAACTTGGTCAAATCTTCATGAAATTCAATTTTTCTTTTTTTAATCCTATAGTATGCGAAGTATAGAATGTGACACATGCTTTGGATTAAAAAAAATGTGATATCGTTTGAAAGATATAGATGTTTTTCAATCATCCTATCAATCAGGACTTTAGTCGTAATTTGAATAGAAAATGAATATAATAATTACTTAATAAATTCAAAGTAAAGCATAATTTATATCAGTGGAAAGTTGGGAATCTCCTTTAAAAACCCTTTTCATTTCATCAATTTTGGGTAAAGAGATAGTCATCAACCACATACCCATCATATTGCCACTTTTTGGCCCATCATGATCCTACACATACCCAACTGTTGGATCAATTTGATCACAACTGTTGAACACATCGCTATGGTCCCCAAATCCATTGGCTTATTACTGAGTCAACCTCATTTCTAGATTGATGAGACACCATATTGTCTCCCACCGATATAATGAAGTCACATTGATGTAGTTCATATCATTCCATGTGGTCCCTACTACCGAGTCAACATGGCTTGCACCAATTATCACTTCCACCCTGACAGCTCAGGTCCAACCATAGTCATCGGTCCATTTAGGAGACCACAATTTGTGTCACATCGACCACTGCAAGTCTCATCGATATTGCTCCATTCGTTGTCATTGAAAATCCAAATTTCAAAACCTCATGTCAGAGGTTGTGAAGTTCCCAGAACCTACGACACGTCGACAACAAAGGGATTGCTATGTCGCTCAAAAACCGAACATTAGAACCTTTATCGAAAGTTATGAATTTCTCAAAACCCACGACATGCTGATAAAAAAGAGAACCTCAATGTCACTAAGTCGGGAAGTTATGAAACTTTAGAACCTTGCGGCTTAAGCTAGGAAAAGTTGAAACCCAATGAGATAACTAACAAACCATTTCCTACCAATAGGATTTCGATCAGACTAGAAATTTTTTTCTAGTGATATTCAACTGTTTGTTTGATAATGCAGATGCCCAAACACCAGTAAATTTGAGGCACCATTTCTCAACAATAATTTTAGTATTATAATTACTAAAATATTATTACTCTATTATTTATATTATTAATTTAAGAGTATAAAGTTTAACAAATCTAATGGTTGTTTATAACCTTAATGTAGGTCAAATAAATCAAATACAAGATGATACACATCTAAAGGAGTTCAATTTGTAGTATTTTTCTTGGTACAAAGATATTGTGTACTATTTAAATAATATGTCTTGTCCAAAATATATGAATGAAAATCATAAAATAACTCTTAAGTTGCAATCTATTAAATATGCCATATTCACGAGGATCTATATTGGAGAACCAAATATAGTGTGTTACTTAGATCTGTTAGTGAATCTAAAAAGTTGCTAAGATTCTTGAATAGATGCACAGTGGAGTTTGTGGAGGACATTGTATGGCTAAAATAACTGCACATAATATTTTAAGGTTGGTGCCAGCCCACTTTGTTTTTCAATACATACATAATGGTAAGAAAATGTGATACATGTCAGAAAAATTCAGGTAAGCTAAAATATTTTAGAGCCTTGTCATTACGAACATTGATTGTGGAAACCCCTTTTCAATAATAGGGTATAGATTTTATCTGGGAAATTTCTCAAAATTCCAATTGTGATCACAACTAGATTTTGGTTGCCATTGACTACTTTACCAAATGGGTAGAAGTCATTCTTACCAGGAAATCTACTAGAATAATTGTGATGGATTTTGTCATGGTTAATATTGTAATTGGATTTGGGACTCCTATCAAATTGGTTGTAGATAATGTTATGTGTTTTAGTTTTGATGAGTTTACAAATTTTTGTTATGATTATGGAATTGGTATATCTTATTCATCTCCATATCGACCACAAGGGAATGGATAATGTGAATCTAGTAAGAAAAAAATGATGAATATTATAAAAAGAGTAATTTGGAAAAACCAAAAATTAGGGGATTTAAAATTAAAATTAGCACTATGGGTTGACAGAACAACAATAAAGAAGGCCATAGGGAAGTCTCCTTATGAGTTGGTATATAGACTAGATACAAGGATGCCAATAAATAATCTATTACCCATTTATGAGTTCATTTAGGAGTATAATGAAGATATATGTTTTTATGACATTTAGAATCAATTAAATTGCAAAATTGGATGAATCTAGGAGAGATACATATAAAATAAATATCAAGAAGTAGCTACAAGTTAAATACATGTTTAATAAAAATGAATCAGATGTAAATTTAGTTCATGATAGGTGACATGATTTTAATGTGGAATTCTCGAATTCAAGAAAAAGTAAAACATGGAAATTTTGAAGGTATATGGATAGGTCCATATCTCATATTCAACAATCATAGTGAAAATTCCTATTTTCTATAAAATTTGGGTGCTCAAATTCTAGAATTTCTATTACATGGATAGTTACTAAAACTTTACTTTTCATAAGATAGGGTATATCCATACACATTATATTTTAATGTAAAATATGTACAATTGTTTGGGATTTTGGTTCATTTTTTTATTTGGTCTACCAAAGATTCATGGATCCTCACATTATTTTTCTAAAAAATCATCCCCAACTAGAACCACAAGTAGTACTTGTTAAAAAAAATTCTTTTGGCCCTTATTTTCCTTCAAAATTTACTAAATGGTTGTATTTACTAGAGTTTTGTGTAATAAAATAGGGATTTGAAAGAACCCTAAACCCTCATCAAAACCCTTCTACACCTTTCTTATGTTTTCTCGTTAACTATTGGCTCTAGTATCCTATTCCTTTAAGTTATAATCCAAGGCCTTCATCTTGTTTGTTTACCAGTCCCCTTCACTTAAACACCAGTTGAGCCCATTATCTTTGTGCAAGTTGAAATATTTCTTGAACCCTTGTGCTTTGTTAGGTCCCACTCTATTCATGACATTATTTCATGAATTATAGATTTAGTTCATGAGTGCTTTTTATTCTATTATTTTCTCCCCATGAACTTGAGAAATGAAAACTTAGTTTCTTTTGTTGTTGACATGTATGGGTTCTCTACCAATAAAATCATATATCTTGATCTTTATAGTTCCTTTGGGTTGTTAACCAAATATTAAGGTTCTTGATATATTAAAGTGTCTTACGATGTCTTTTAAACCATGTATTTATTGACCCCTTAAATTCCTAGTGTGATGTGAGAATACTAGTATGGGCTGAATTACACTTGATCCATGAAGAATCGAAGTATAACAGAGCCACCAATACTCAAATCTCAACAAGATCAATAAAAAAGGATTGAAATTAAACATTTCATCAAAACCTAACATGATAAATCATGAAAGCTTCCAAAACATCTATTCTTATCCATGTAAAACTTATCTTGTTGTGGAATTGGTGTCATGTTGATGTGGAATGATGACCCTTTCCTAATCTTGTGATTAGTGATCTTGTTTCAGTCAATTCTATGGAAGAGAATTGATGAAACCACGGTGTTTGGTGTATGAAAACCTAATTTATGCTAAAATGAACATGATGCAAGCTAAGTTACCATGATTTTATGCTATAAATGATCTAATTATGCAATTGCTAAGCTAATCTAGGCTAAAATTATGCTAAAAGATGAAAACCCTAATTTATTTAAAAACTAAGATGGATGCATGCAAGCCACTAATGGATGTCTTAAGCTATTATGCAGCTAAAAATGAACTTAAAAAAGATAAAATTGAGTAAAATATGAGTCAGGTGTGAGTAAATTGAACAACATAAGTTTGCAATAAAAGGTGGATCCATTTGTCTCCAAATAGTGATCTATTTGTAGGAGAGAAAATGAGGAATGAATGGTTGAGATCAAAAAGTTTAATCAACATTTCAAGATGAAGGGGATGAGAGGCATGGATCATGGATTTTCATCATCGGATGAGTATGGATGATGAAAGTTAGTCAAGGGCTCACACTTGCCTCAACAAACAAACTTTTGACCTACTCACATAGGTCAAAGGTAACTTGCTTAAGAGGTTGAAGGTTTAGCTTGTCCAAGAAGCCAAGTGAGTTGATTGGAGAGGGAATACTCCTTTGGGTGAGGAAAAAAAGTATTTTACAAATTAAAACAAAGTTTTAATTGTGAAAAAAGGATAAAGAATATTCCATGGGAATATTCCCTTTGATTAGAGGAAAATTAGTTTAATTTCTAATTAAACAAGGTTTACTTTATGCAATTAGGGGATTAGAAGAATTAGAAGATATTTATTAAATTAGATAATTTAATAAATAGGGGAAGAGTGAAATGATATTTAATTAAATAACTTAGGGTTATTTAATTAAATAAGATGACTTATGGGATTAAATTAAATATTTTTATTTATTTAATTTAATGAGATGAAGTGTTAGTGTGAAAAGAGATGATTTAACCCAATTTAATTAATTTGGCCAAATTGATGAAAATGATGCAATTAATTAATTAGCTAGAATAATTAAATAAATTAAGCAAAAAGAGGATGGATTAAAGAGGAAATGATGTTAGTAAATTTTATTTAAGTGTATGACATTAATTAGGAATTTTTTTAGTGTTTACATTTTTCCCCTCTTTGAAGCAAGGTACCTGCTGCTTTGGTTCAAAGAACACTGCTTTTCGGATAAAAAAATCTTGCTTAAATAAAAAAATAAAAGTTCTAATTTTTTAGATGCCCCAACGAAAGGATAAAATTGACTCCTTGCCCCCTTGAGAAATCAAGAGGAAATTTTGAATTTTGGGTTGACTTCTTGACAAAGGTCAAAAGCTACCCCACAGGTTTAGAAAGGTTCTGGGATGTAAGAATAATTCCAAAAATGCAAAAAATGATGCAAAATTAGGCCTAGATTTGTAGAATTGGTGAAAATGATAATAAACCCCATTATTAAGGTTAAATTAGGGAAAAAAATCCCTAATTTTCTAGCTTAAATAGGCCAATATGGGTCATTTTCAATTCTTTTTTGCATTTACTCTTAAGAAATTCTTACGATTTGAGCTCTGACCCTTTGACAAAATGGTGTGTCATGAGCTTCCTGGACACATCTCTAATCGAGTTCATGAGTTCCAATGACTTCCAGGTGTAGGACCACTGGTATGTGATTCGAAACTTGATTTGAAATTTGAAATTTTGATGCATTTATTAGGTGTTAGAATTTTATTTCTAGTGACGTCACTATATAGTGATGCCCAATCTTAAATTGGTGATGCCCAAATGATATATAGTGATGCACATGTATATGGTGATGCTTCTTTCGATTTGAAATTAGGGTTTCAAATTTTAAATGGCGATGTAGGCTTATTCTGCTATGCATTTTCCAATTTAAAAGTTAGGGTTAGGTCAGTCTAGAAGACAAATCATGATGCCAACTTGTCTAGAGATGCACTTTCTAATTTGAAATTTTAAATGCATCGAGCGTCACTATTTGAATTTTGAATATAGTGACACTATTGTAAATAGCAACACTATTTACAATAGATAACATCAAATTTTTGATGATTCCTTGAGGTCACGCACTTTGTGAATATAGGAGGTAATCCCACCATTGATGTCGAGGGAGAATAGGGCCACAGTTCTTGAGAGATTGGGTGATCTTTCAGAGTTGCGCCAGGAGCACTTGGGAGAGATTGTATTGTGGTATATCACATACACACTTGTTGTTAGGATCCATTTGGTTATGATGATAGCTCTGTGTGAGAGATGGCATAGCAAGACCTCATCCTTCCACCTCCTGATAGGGGAGGCGACAGTGACCTTGGATGACATGTGGCAGATATTGCATCTTCCTATCCACAAAGACCGTGTGATTTACAACCTTGATGTCAAATTTTATGCCTATCTACAGGTGATGGAGATGGAATAGATCACATTGGTCACATCATAGATATATTTAGAGACATACAAAGGTAATGTTTTGACCTTCAGATTGATCATTGCGGCCATCATTTCAGGTTTGGTGGCTCCAAACAGACAGGATAATTCTTTTAATCTAGGATGGGGTTTGGTGTGGTAGCAGATGTTGTATAGGAGGACTCTTTTTGCATGGGGGCCCATGATGTTGGCCTCCCTATATCATGATTTGCATTAAATTTTTTACTGCAATGGGAGAGCCCTCGGTGTAGGTGTTACTCTTCTTCACATCTAGGTATGGGAGCACATTGTCATGCTTTGGCCAATTGTACAGATGGTAGATGTGGAGCTAGTTGATCCTATCAAATGGAGATATCGAGGTTCCACCACACTCAGGCACACTGGATAGATTGGTTAAGTGATACCTTCCTGGTAGGGTAGCCAGATAGTTTGGTGATGTACAAGATAGGCCTGACAATTCCTACAAAGCCATTTTTACCAGATCAGCTAGAGAGGTTCCCACATTGTTGTCTATCCATGGGCATATGTAAATCAGGGTCAACCCATAGCTCACAAACCACTCTAGCATATGATGCATGGTTTTTCTCTCTAAGGCGACTCATAGATCCAATAGATGCTCCTCCTAGAGGGAGACCATGAGGCAGAGGTGTTAGGAGTAGGGGAAAGGGAGGCCAAGATGGCCATGAAAGACAAGTTTTGGGGGTTCCTCTGGTTATACAGTAGTAGTCTCCTTAGTAGCCTTTAGTAGTTCAGCAACAACTAGGACCACCACCACCACCACCACTAGATGCATGAGATACAACAACTACAATAATAGGTGCAGGCTTTGATGGGTGATTTGGACCAGGCTCACCAACAAATTTTGGCTCTTACTGTTGAGTGAGACCAGGCTTGGTAGCAGGTGAGCATGGTGACAACCGAGAGAGATGTGGAATTACAAAGAGTATAGGCTATCATTGGAGAGAGAGATCAGGAGGTGGAAAGGCGGCAACATATCGAGGTTATGGTAGAACCACACATCGTCAGAATGTGTTAAACCAACTGTATAGAGAAGTTGTCATAGAGGTTGCATACTATAGGAAACACTATCACATGGATGTTCCAGCAACTCTTCATCAACATGATTTTTCTTAGCATAGTGATGCACATCCTTGTGTAGAGGATCAACCTAAGAGGCAGGCTAGAGAGGGTAGTAGCCACAGGGGCTAGCTTTCTAATGTACAAACACTTTTTTATTTTTCCCCATTCTTTATACTAATATGCACTCATGGGATCTTTTTGGATATCCTCGTGGATATTATACTTATCATCAATGTACATACACTAATCGATATTTTGTACCATGACACATTTTTTATATATATATATGATATAGATATAGATGATTCATGGATGTGTTGACTTATTTCATGTATGGATGCTTATATATGATCTTGTATGGATGTATTTTACTTTTATGCCTATGTGATATGCATTGATTATGATATGGATGGATGCAATAGTATATTATTTTTCATTATCTTTTCATGATATGATATGGATGGATGAATATGATACGGAGATGTTATTGATGCTCATGATATGGATGAATTTATTTTTGTATATTTTCTATGCATTTTTTGATGATTTCGTATGCATATGGATGGATGAACACAAATGCTTATGATATGCAATGATTTAATATATTTAAAATAACAAACCTATATTATTCCTTACAACTCAAATGGTTATGCAAAATGTATGATGTGATATGTAATGATTATGCTGATGGATGATTATGCTGATGATGATGATGATGATTATGAGATGCATGTATGTTGATGGTTTCTAGATGCACGGTGGATGCATTTGATGATGTTTTTGTTGACTTTCATGATACCAAGTTAGAAGATAGAAGAATAAAAAATGAATAACCATTGCAAATGATGATTGCTTCAAAAGATCCAACAAGTCCTTGATCCATTGATACTTTATTAGAGATGGTGATGAGACAATGAAAAATACAAGATGAAATGTAGGATGGGATGCTCACACTTCGGGATTGGGATTTTCTGTCATTCCTTATTGTTTGATATAACACATAGACACAATGCATTAAGGTATTGATAACCAAGACGACGTTGTATCTAGTGTAATGGAATCTGACTCGACAAATAGATAGGAGAGTTCTTGTTCTTACCTTGACATAAAAAAAAAAATCTATGGAATGTAAGTTAGAAGCTTAGAACATATTGGACCAAAGCATACACAATAGTCAACAACATACCCCAAATCACCTTCCTACACACAACTAAGCGAGTATGCACTAAGATTATTTTACAAGAGTAGCCACAAGAAAAAGAAACAAAAGATAATGATCAATGCCCCATTCCTTTATATCTAAATAATTTTAGATAGACATCATCAAGAGGTCCTTGGAACGGGTCATTAAGATAAATCATAAGAAAATATCAAAGAAAAACAATTAGTGTTATCTATAGCTCCTGACTAGTTTAAGTTTCTAAGCTGAGGTGATATCTGATACTGATGTCCATCGTAAGAAGGATACATCCTAGGACATGTTGATCAAAGGGTTGTTTGATGTTGGGATGATGATTATAAGATGAGCTTTTGCTATAAACTTCACTAATGCATTTAACTATATGATTTAGACTTTAGATTTTAACTTTTGGATTTGCACTTTATGACTCGCTATGTTTGTTTTCTACTTGTTTCGCCAAAGGGTGAAGGTGTCGATTTTTTTACTATGGGTGAAAGTTTATTGCAAGTGAAAGTGAGATGGGATGGTTGGGTTTTTGTATTGTTATGGACTATTTCAATGTTTTTGGTATTTTGAAATGTTTGAGGTTGTTTTTGGTCTTTTTGAATGTTTATATGAATGTTTAGGATTTTCTAAATTTTCTAAAGCTATTTAGAGTTTTCTATATATTTTGAGGCTTTTTAGGTCTTTTGAATGTTTTCTATTATTTTTGAGTTTTCAATTTTTTGAATTTTTTTGTGTTTTTCTAAATATTTGGATGTTTTTGAATTTTTGAGATATTATTTGGATGTTTTTGGATTTTTAGAGAATTATTTTAATGTTTTTGGATTTTGGAGAATTATCAACCAAGAACCTAACCTAAAGACCTATCTTAGGGGCCTCGCGGGTTGATCAAAGCTTAGCCTTTCCTACGTTATACATGCAGAGACAATGTAGTTCGACTGACTTGGCCCATTTACAAGACAAAGATATGAACAAACAAGAAACAACAACTAATTACAACAAACTGCTAAAGGACTAACCTAGGGCATCTTAGGGGCACATCAATGATGGCCTTTCCTACGTTCACACTCAGAGATAACATAGTTCGAAAAAGAGACACTATTTTTGTTTTTTTTGATGTTCAACCTTTTTAGGGTTTTTAATGATTTATGGATGTTTTGTATTTTTCCTTTACAATTTTTTGAATGTTTTTGGATTTTCGCTATACAGGATTTTCCAATTTTTTTTGGATTTTTCTCGGATAATATTTAATGAATGTTTTTGGTGTTTTCTAATAAGATGTCCCATGACCTCAAGATATACAAGAACTCGATTGTGATGCATAACAAAATGCCCCCAGTGTAATATGTCAGCCTACTTCAATAAAGGAAAGACATACTAACCTTGGGAATATGCCAAGTAGTGCTAAATATTTTATGATACCTATTACTAATTTTTAGCTTCTTGCTTAAATTAGTGAAGATTTAATAGAAAATTATTTGGTGGACTATAAAAAAATTTATGCATAGTCTATCAGAATTATCCAACAGTTTGAGTGAAACTGTTAAACAATATGGAAAAAAAAAAGGCAATTCATTTAGAAAACAAACATTCAGAGGAGTGAAGTAAACAAATATTAATTTTTGCAATGTTTGTCATTGCTGATTATTAGAAAAGAATTACAGTTTTGGAGAAAAGTGTGTAGAATATATCATTCATTCTGAGTACAAAACATATGCTTTAGAGAAATTTCATTTTAGTTATTTCATATTGTGTAACTGAAAAGAAGTTAAATGTGAATACACAATTCATAACATGATATGAAATAACTAATTTATTAAAAGTAGTGTTTTTGTAATGCCACACAAGCCATGGGAGTGACTAAGTTAATTTGATTCAACAATAAGTACAAACCATACATTTGAAGATAAACTAAAAGAAGAAAGAAACGTGAGAGGAGTTCATGTCTGTCATTTCCTTAAGGACTGATGTAGGGTTGGCTCTTTGGTCTTCAATTTGATTTTCAATGTCTTCAGTTCGTCTTGCTCCTAAGTTCTAGATATACCTGCAGTTATTTGAGAA
>VDFB02269690.1:0-61503 GCA_007258455.2 Sequoia sempervirens | reverse complement strand
ATGAATATTATAAAAAGAGTAATTTGGGAAAACCAAAAATTATGGGATTTAAAATTAAAATTAGCACTATGGGTTGACAGAACAACAATAAAGAAGGCCATAGGGAAGTCTCCTTATGAGTTGGTATCTAGACTAGATGCAAGGATGCCAGTAAATAATCTATTACCCATTTATGAGTTCATTAAGGATTATAATGAAGATATATGTTTTTATGACATTTAGAATCAATTAAATTGCAAAATTGGATGAATCTAGGAGAGATACATATAAAATAAATATCAAGAAGTAGCTAAAAGTTAAATACATGTTTAATAAAAATGAATCAGATGTAAATTTAGTTCATGATAGGTGACATGATTTTAATGTGGAATGCTAGAATTCAAGAAAAACTAAAACATGGAAATTTTGAAGGTATATGGATAGGTCCATATCTCATATTCAACAATCATGGTGAAAATTCCTATTTTCTATAAAATTTGGGTGCTCAAATTCTAGAATTTCTAGTACATGGATAGTTACTGAAACTTTACTTTTCATAAGATAGGGTATATCCATACACATTATATTTTAATGTAAAATATGTACAATTGTTTGGGATTTTGGTTCATTTTTTTATTTGGTCTACCAAAGATTCATGGATCCTCACATTATTTTTCTAAAAAATCATCCCCAACTAGAACCACAAGTAGTACTTGTTAAAAAAAATTCTTTTGGCCCTTATTTTCCTTCAAAATTTACTAAATGGTTGTATTTACTAGAGTTTTGTGTAATAAAATAGGGATTTGAAAGAACCCTAAACCCTCATCAAAACCCTTCTACACCTTTCTTATGTTTTCTCGTTAACTATTGGCTCTAGTATCCTATTCCTTTAAGTTATAATCCAAGGCCTTCATCTTGTTTGTTTACCAGTCCCCTTCACTTAAACACCAGTTGAGCCCATTATCTTTGTGCAACTTGAAATATTTCTTGAACCCTTGTGCTTTGTTAGGTCCCACTCTATTCATGACATTATTTCATGAATTATAGATTTAGTTCATGAGTGCTTTTTATTCTATTATTTTCTCCCCATGAACTTGAGAAATGAAAACTTAGTTTCTTTTGTTGTTGACATGTATGGGTTCTCTACCAATAAAATCATATATCTTGATCTTTATAGTTCCTTTGGGTTGTTAACCAAATATTAAGGTTCTTGATATATTAAAGTGTCTTACGATGTCTTTTAAACCATGTATTTATTGACCCCTTAAATTCCTAGTGTGATGTGAGAATACCAGTATGGGCTGAATTACACTTGATCCATGAAGAATCGAAGTATAACAGAGCCACCAATACTCAAATCTCAACAAGATCAATAAAAAAGGATTGAAATTAAACATTTCATCAAAACCTAACATGATAAATCATGAAAGCTTCCAAAACATCTATTCTTATCCATGTAAAACTTATCTTGTTGTGGAATTGGTGTCATGTTGATGTGGAATGATGACCCTTTCCTAATCTTGTGATTAGTGATCTTGTTTCAGTCAATTCTATGGAAGAGAATTGATGAAACCACGGTGTTTGGTGTATGAAAACCTAATTTATGCTAAAATGAACATGATGCAAGCTAAGTTACCATGATTTTATG
Organism: Sequoia sempervirens; assembly: GCA_007258455.2. Lineage (NCBI taxonomy): Eukaryota > Viridiplantae > Streptophyta > Pinopsida > Cupressales > Cupressaceae > Sequoia > Sequoia sempervirens. Next base: position 59,876 of record VDFB02269690.1, on the reverse strand, counting down.
CTATAAATGATCTAATTATGCAATTGCTAAGCTAATCTAGGCTAAAATTATGCTAAAAGATGAAAACCCTAATTTATTTAAAAACTAAGATGGATGCATGCAAGCCACTAATGGATGTCTTAAGCTATTATGCAGCTAAAAATGAACTTAAAAAAGATAAAATTGAGTAAAATATGAGTCAGGTGTGAGTAAATTGAACAACATAAGTTTGCAATAAAAGGTGGATCCATTTGTCTCCAAATAGTGATCTATTTGTAGGAGAGAAAATGAGGAATGAATGGTTGAGATCAAAAAGTTTAATCAACATTTCAAGATGAAGGGGATGAGAGGCATGGATCATGGATTTTCATCATCGGATGAGTATGGATGATGAAAGTTAGTCAAGGGCTCACACTTGCCTCAACAAACAAACTTTTGACCTACTCACATAGGTCAAAGGTAACTTGCTTAAGAGGTTGAAGGTTTAGCTTGTCCAAGAAGCCAAGTGAGTTGATTAGAGAGGGAATACTCCTTTGGGTGAGGAAAAAAAGTATTTTACAAATTAAAACAAAGTTTTAATTGTGAAAAAAGGATAAAAAAATATTCCATGGGAATATTCCCTTTGATTAGAGGAAAATTAGTTTAATTTCTAATTAAACAAGGTTTACTTTATGCAATTAGGGGATTAGAAGAATTAGAAGATATTTATTAAATTAGATAATTTAATAAATAGGGGAAGAGTGAAATGATATTTAATTAAATAACTTAGGGTTATTTAATTAAATAAGATGACTTATGGGATTAAATTAAATATTTTTATTTATTTAATTTAATGAGATGAAGTGTTAGTGTGAAAAGAGATGATTTAACCCAATTTAATTAATTAGGCCAAATTGATGAAAATGATGCAATTAATTAATTAGCTAGAATAATTAAATAAATTAAGCAAAAAGAGGATGGATTAAAGAGGAAATGATGTTAGTAAATTTTATTTAAGTGTATGACATTAATTAGGAATTTTTTTAGTGTTTACATTTTTCCCCTCTTTGAAGCAAGGTACCTGCTGCTTTGGTTCAAAGAACACTGCTTTTCGGATAAAAAAATCTTGCTTAAATAAAAAAATAAAAGTTCTAATTTTTTAGATGCCCCAACGAAAGGATAAAATTGACTCCTTGCCCCCTTGAGAAATCAAGAGGAAATTTTGAATTTTGGGTTGACTTCTCGACAAAGGTCAAAAGCTACCCCACAGGTTTAGAAAGGTTCTGGGATGTAAGAATAATTCCAAAAATGCAAAAAATGATGCAAAATTAGGCCTAGATTTGTAGAATTGGTGAAAATGATAATAAACCCCATTATTAAGGTTAAATTAGGGAAAAAAATCCCTAATTTTCTAGCTTAAATAGGCCAATATGGGTCATTTTCAATTCTTTTTTGCATTTACTCTTAAGAAATTCTTACGATTTGAGCTCTGACCCTTTGACAAAATGGTGTGTCATGAGCTTCCTGGACACATCTCTAATCGAGTTCATGAGTTCCAATGAATTCCAGGTGTAGGACCACTGGTATGTGATTCGAAACTTGATTTGAAATTTGAATTTTTGATGCATTTATTAGGTGTTAGAATTTTATTTCTAGTGACGTCACTATATAGTGATGCCCAATCTTAAATTGGTGATGCCCAAATGATATATAGTGATGCACATGTATATGGTGATGCTTCTTTCGATTTGAAATTAGGGTTTCAAATTTTAAATGGTGATGTAGGCTTATTCTGCTATGCATTTGCCAATTTAAAAGTTAGGGTTAGGTCAGTCTAGAAGACAAATCATGATGCCAACTTGTCTAGAGATGCACTTTCTAATTTGAAATTTTAAATGCATCGAGCATCACTATTTGAATTTTGAATATAGTGACACTATTGTAAATAGCAACACTATTTACAATAGATAACATCAAATTTTTGATGATTCCTTGAGGTCACGCACTTTGTGAATATAGGAGGTAATCCCACCATTGATGTCGAGGGAGAATAGGGCCACAGTTCTTGAGAGATTGGGTGATCTTTCAGAGTTGCGCCAGGAGCACTTGGGAGAGATTGTATTGTGGTATATCACATACACACTTGTTGTTAGGATCCATTTGGTTATGATGATAGCTTTGTGTGAGAGATGGCATAGCAAGACCTCATCCTTCCACCTCCTGATAGGGGAGGCGACAGTGACCTTGGATGACATGTGGCAGATATTGCATCTTCCTATCCACAAAGACCGTGTGATTTACAACCTTGATGTCAAATTTTATGCCTATCTACAGGTGATGGAGATGGAATAGATCACATTGGTCACATCATAGATATATTTAGAGACATACAAAGGTAATGTTTTGACCTTCAGATTGATCATTGCAGCCATCATTTCAGGTTTGGTGGCTCCAAACAGACAAGATAATTCTTTTAATCTAGGATGGGGTTTGGTGTGGTAGCAGATGTTGTATAGGAGGACTCTTTTTGCATGGGGCCCCATGATGTTGGCCTCCCTATATCATGATTTGCATTAAATTTTTTACTGCAATGGGAGAGCCCTCGGTGTAGGTGTTACTCTTCTTCACATCTAGGTATGGGAGCACATTGTCATGCTTTGGCTAATTGTACAGATGGTAGATGTGGAGCTAATTGATCCTATCAAATGGAGATATCGAGGTTCCACCACACTCAGGCACACTGGATAGATTGGTTAAGTGATACCTTCCTGGTAGGGTAGCCAGATAGTTTGGTGATGTACAAGATAGGCCTGACAATTCCTACAAAGCCATTTTTACCAGATCAGCTAGAGAGGTTCCCACATTGTTGTCTATCCATGGGCATATGTAAATCAGGGTCAACCCATAGCTCACAAACCACTCTAGCATACGATGCATGTTTTGTCTCTCCAAGGCGACTCATAGATCCAATAGATGCTCCTCCTAGAGGGAGACCATGAGGCAGAGGTGTTAGGAGTAGGGGAAAGGGAGGCCAAGATGGCCATGACAGACAAGTTTTGGGGGTTCCTCTGGTTATACAGTAGTAGTCTCCTTAGTAGCCTTTAGTAGTTCAGCAACAACTAGGACCACCACCACCACCACCACCAGATGCATGAGATACAACAACTACAATAATAGGTGCAGGCTTTGATGGGTGATTTGGACCAGGCTCACCAACAAATTTTGGCTCTTACTGTTGAGTGAGACCAGGCTTGGTAGCAGGTGAGCATGGTGACAACCGAGAGAGATGTGGAATTACAAAGAGTATAGGCTATCATTGGAGAGAGAGATCAGGAGGTGGAAAGGCGGCAACATATCGAGGTTATGGTAGAACCACACATGGTCAGAATGTGTTAAACCAACTGTATAGAGAAGTTGTCATAGAGGTTGCATACTATAGGAAACACTATCACATGGATGTTCCAGCAACTCTTCATCAACATGATTTTTCTTAGCATAGTGATGCACATCCTTGTGTAGAGGATCAACCTAAGAGGCAGGCTAGAGAGGGTAGTAGCCACAGGGGCTAGCTTTCTAATGTACAAACACTTTTTTATTTTTCCCCATTCTTTATACTAATATGCACTCATGGGATCTTTTTGGATATCCTCGTGGATATTATACTTATCATCAATGTACATACACTAATCCATATTTTGTACCATGACACATTTTTTTTATATATATATGATATAGATATAGATGATTCATGGATGTGTTGACTTATTTCATGTATGGATGCTTATATATGATCTTGTATGGATGTATTTTACTTTTATGCCTATGTGATATGCATTGATTATGATATGGATGGATGCAATAGTATATTATTTTTCATTATCTTTTCATGATATGATATGGATGGATGAATATGATACGGAGATGTTATTGATGCTCATGATATGGATGAATTTATTTTTGTATATTTTCTATGCATTTTTTGATGATTTCGTATGCATATGGATGGATGAACACAAATGCTTATGATATGCAATGATTTAATATATTTAAAATAACAAACCTATATTATTCCTTACAACTCAAATGGTTATGCAAAATGTATGATGTGATATGTAATGATTATGCTGATGGATGATTATGCTGATGATGATGATGATGATTATGAGATGCATGTATGTTGATGGTTTCTAGATGCACGGTGGATGCATTTGATGATGTTTTTGTTGACTTTCATGATACCAAGTTAGAAGATAGAAGAATAAAAAATGAATAACCATTGCAAATGATGATTGCTTCAAAAGATCCAACAAGTCCTTGATCCATTGATACTTTATTAGAGATGGTGATGAGACAATGAAAAATACAAGATGAAATGTAGGATGGGATGCTCACATTTCGGGATTGGGATTTTCTGTCATTCCTTATTGTTTGATATAACACATAGACACAATGCATTAAGGTATTGATAACCAAGACGATGTTGTATCTAGTGTAATGGAATCTGACTCGACAAATAGATAGGAGAGTTCTTGTTCTTACCTTGACATAAAAAAAAAAATCTATGGAATGTAAGTTAGAAGCTTAGAACATATTGGACCAAAGCATACACAATAGTCAACAACATACCCCAAATCACCTTCCTACACACAACTAAGCGAGTATGCACTAAGATTATTTTACAAGAGTAGCCACAAGAAAAAGAAACAAAAGATAATGATCAATGCCCCATTCCTTTATATCTAAATAATTTTAGATAGACATCATCAAAAGGTCCTTGGAATGGGTCATTAAGATAAATCATAAGAAAATATCAAAGAAAAACAATTAGTGTTATCTATAGCTCCTGACTAGTTTAAGTTTCTAAGCTGAGGTGATATCTGATACTGATGTCCATCGTAGGAAGGATACATCCTAGGACATGTTGATCAAAGGGTTGTTTGATGTTGGGATGATGATTATAAGATGAGCTTTTGCTATAAACTTCACTAATGCATTTACCTATATGATTTAGACTTTAGATTTTAACTTTTGGGTTTGCACTTTATGACTCGCTATGTTTGTTTTCTACTTGTTTCGCCAAAGGGTGAAGGTGTCGATTTTTTTACTATGGGTGAAAGTTTATTGCAAGTGAAAGTGAGATGGGATGGTTGGGTTTTTGTATTGTTATGGACTATTTCAATGTTTTTGGTATTTTGAAATGTTTGAGGTTGTTTTTGGTCTTTTTGAATGTTTATATGAATGTTTAGGATTTTCTAAATTTTCTAAAGCTATTTAGAGTTTTCTATATATTTTGAGGCTTTTTAGGTCTTTTGAATGTTTTCTATTATTTTTGAGTTTTCAATTTTTTGAATTTTTTTGTGTTTTTCTAAATATTTGGATGTTTTTGAATTTTTGAGATATTATTTGGATGTTTTTGGATTTTTAGAGAATTATTTTAATGTTTTTGGATTTTGGAGAATTATCAACCAAGAACCTAACCTAAAGACCTATCTTAGGGGCCTCGCGGGTTGATCAAAGCTTAGCCTTTCCTACGTTATACATGCAGAGACAATGTAGTTCGACTGACTTGGCCCATTTACAAGACAAAGATATGAACAAACAAGAAACAACAACTAATTACAACGGACTGCTAAAGGAATAACCTAGGGCATCTCAGGGGCACATCAATGATGGCCTTGCCTACGTTCACACTCAGAGATAACACAGTTCGAAAAAGAGACACTATTTTTGGTTTTTTTGATGTTCAACCTTTTTAGGTTTTTTGATGATTTCTGGATGTTTTGTATTTTTCCTTTACAATTTTTTGAATGTTTTTGGATTTTCGCTATATAGGATTTTGCAATTTATTTTGGACTTTTCTTGAATAATATTTAATGAATGTTTTTGGTGTTTTCTAATAAGATGTCCCATGACCTCAAGATATACAAGAACTTGATTGTGATGCATAACAAAATGCCCCCAGTGTAATATGTTAGCCTACTTCAATAAAGGAAAGACATACTAACCTTGGGAATATGCCAAGTAGTGCTAAAGATTTTATGATACCTATTACTAATTTTTATCTTCCTACTTAAGTTAGTGAAGATTTAATAGGCAATTATTTGATGGACTATTAAATTTTTGATGAATAGTTTATCAGAATTATCCAATAGTTTGAGTGAAACTGTTAACAATATGGAAAAAAAAACAAGCAATTCATTTAGAAAAAAAACATTTAGAGGAGTGAAGTAAACAAATATTAATTTTTGCAATGTTTGTCATTGTTGATTATTAGAAAAGAATTACAGTTTTGGAGAAAAGTGTGTAGAATATATCATTCATTCTGAGTACAAAACATGTGCTTTAGAGAAATTTCATTTTAGTTATTTCATATTGTGTAACTGAAAAGAAGTTAAATGTGAATACACAATTCATAACATGATATGAAATAACTAATTTATTAAAAGTAGTGTTTTTGTAATGCCACACAAGCCATGGGAGTGACTAAGTTAATTTGATTCAACAATAAGTACAAACCATACATTTGAATATAAACTAAAAGAAGAAAGAAACATGAGAGGAGGTCATGTCTGTCATTTCCTTAAGGACTAATGTAGGGTTGGCTCTTTGGTCTTCAATTTGATTTTCAGTGTCTTCAGTTCGTCTTGCTCCTGAGTTCTAGATATACATGCAGTTATTTGAGAAGTTTTGTTAGAGCTCAGGGCATGAGATCCAAGTACATGCTTTATCAACATAGATATGATTTATAGTTATTATCAGATTAAACCAACTTAATCATTATCTGAGAGACAAATGAAAAAAATTCTAGATCTAATCATCATGAAAAATCATTGGATTCACTATTTTTTCTAACTTGTTTGCTTCATGTGCAGATATAAGAAAAATCTTGTTATTATTTCATCTATTTACAACATGAGTGGTGGAAAATTCCGCTCCCAAAAGGGTTGAGCCCAACTCATAATAATGGCATAAGCAGTATGAAGAACAAATACACAAATACAATAATGGAAGCCAAACATAGTGATTAAGCAATAAAAGGAAACAGTGCCATTCAATGCTAAAGAGGAAAATGCAAAACCAATGGTGCAAATGCAAGGTGCTGTTTATTCACAAAGTGCTATTGTTACCTCATGGAATAGTAGATGTTCAAAGAATATTTAAGTGACAAAACAATGACAAGCTACAGGACAGTCAATTTCAACATGGTAGTTCAAGAAAAACATGTTTAAGGACTTAAGAATGAGTGAACAAAGCAAAATATTTCACTTGAATATAGAAATTTCATCATCACAATATATATGCAAAGCCTTTTTATGTATACTCTAAGTGCATATAATATTTCATTGCAGAACAATTATATAATTTGCAGAGCCTTTGTTATATAATGAAAAGTACATATTGTTGAATATCAAATGGTAGAAGACACTATCATTGTGAACATTCAAGATGGCTGATACCATCACAGTGTTAGCAAGAAAGGGAAGTGATTGAGTATTAGTGCAAGAGTCTCTATAGGTCAAACACATCAAGCCAATGATCATGAAGATATAAAGAGAAGTCAATGAATAAAAGGACAGTCCCATATCTTTGCTCACAAGGTTCAAGGGACATAGACAATTACATTATAATCTGGTGTAGTCTAAGGAATATTAGTAGCTAGTAATCATAAAATTATTTGAGACAATAGCCCATACAAGCCTCATAGCCTTATCTCAGACCAGTCAAAGTAGCTTCATAACAAAATACAATCACAAGATCAGTCATCTTTTTCCTCAAAGTTCATAAGAAATATCAATAGATAGTGTACAATCTCTTTCTCAGCATCATGGCATAGTGAAAATAATAAGGACTCATCTATTTGCAGCATGAGGACTTTATAGAAGAGTGTTTGTAGAGTTAGTTCAATGATAGGATGCACCTTGGAGTAGTCAACTAACAATCATGAAGGTTACAACACTTAGGCCACAACCATAGAAACATTTCAATCTTTAAACCCTACAGGAGCTATAATGTGAAAGAAAGTAAAAAGTGAACATACAATCATGGTGGCCAAGAAATTGTGAGGGTTTTTATATATAATGAAAAATACAGTTGAAAATAAAATACCCAGGTTGAGAATCAAGTATGTTTTCACCCTACCCATTATAGTCAATGCAAAAAAAAAGTAATGAATATTCATTTTTTATTCATTGTATGGGTCCAATCAAATATCTATTTTCAGAAATGAAGAATGACAAAAGCCATGGCCTAAAGACTTGTAAAATTTAGAAAAAACATTTAGAATGCTTAGGAAAACTTCTAGATTTGAACAAAATAAGACTTAGCCTTTGTGTTTTCTTCAAATCTCCATAGAAACTTTAGAAAATGTCATAGAATACAACAAAAAGAGCTTGATCAGGGTATATTCATGGTGGCCATAGTTAAAACAAAACAAAAAAGAAAAGATTCATCGTGAGGCTACAGCTAAAAATATTTTAAAAGATCTTCCAAACAAAGGAGAACTTCCAGATTCAACCAAAAGTAGACCTACCATGGATGCAACCTCTAGAATCTACAAGGAAACGACATGAAGGTAGAGATTTCAAGCTAAAAGGCTCAAACTAGGGTTTCATGGTGGTGGCACTTCATCAAGAAGCAAGAGAAATAAAAATGAAGTGAATATTTGTCATTCATATTTAGGTTTTGATAAACCTAGAAAGGCACGATGGAGAAAAAGGCACATTTTCCTTTAAGTGTTTTGAAAAACATTACTCACATATTCCATGCATGGCATATCTCTATGCCTTTTGATTTTATTTTTGAATGGTCTTTTTAAATATCTCACAAGACTTAGTGAAAATAATTCTTTTGTATTTGATTTAAACTCTTTTAATTTTGTATTTGAAATTTAAATGTTAAACTTTATTTTAAGTGGTAAAATATAAATCACTTCAAATAAATGTTCTTAAAAATGCAAAATAAAGTATCTTATAATGTAAGTTTCAAATTTTGGACTAAGGGAGTTATTAAATAAACTTTAGAAGCTTTTGCTTAAATCTTGGAGGTAGTTGAGAAAGTTAACGAACATGTGGAGTAAAATCAGGAGTTTGGAGCACTAAATCAAGAGTTTAGTTTCAGTTAAGGATTCCAATTGATGGAGTTTCAATCAAGGAGAAATTTGAGGAACATAACTTTTTGTTTCATTCAATTACAACCCTATTTTGGATGGGTTTTCAGTTGCATACGACCCATGAAGTTGTTTGGAGATTAACAACTATTTATGCATTTTTGGAGAAGTTCTATTTTAGTTATATGCTTGATATGAGGGAGAGGATGGAAAACACATCATTTCATGGAGCCAAAATTAAAAACTTGAATTCTTGGAGCATTTTCTATAATTCTTTCTCTTCTCTCATTTCTTTCAGCTAGTTCTGAGTTTTGTGACTACTATAGTAGATTGTACATGCTTTGTGACTCATTTCTTATGAGTTCTATAGATTTGTAATGCAGATATCTCCTAGTTTTCAATAAAAAAGCTCATTTCCTTCTCAAATATATCTTGTGAAAGCATTGAATGTGAGTTCTTAGATTAAAATTTTGTGATTTTTATGAAATCCTTCTTTTATCTTATTTCTTTAGTGTCTTGTTCAGGTGTAGTATGTTATAGTGTAGGTCATTGATTGTGTTTCTTCCATTTGTTGAATGGTTGTTATGAAAACATTAATATTTTCTTTCAAGAAAAATTCAATCATAGGAGCCTTTCAGATGAAAAATTTATTGAAAACATATTAGATTGAGTAGTGACTCATTTTAGCTTCATTGGTTGAGTTATCTTGTGAGGTTTAAAGGCCAATTCAAATCATATTTCAGTTGATGAATCATCTCATAGTTTAGTTATTTTAAATTTTTTCATCATCCTTCTTACCCTAGTCCAATTTGAATCAATAGTATTTAAAGAAATATTCAAAGGGATCCAACCCATAATCTCGAGGTCTACCTATTATACCTTGAATAACCACCCCATTTTAAGTTTGATTAAAATGGGACCCTCTTTTTCTTTCACTCTTTGTGTTTTTCCCCTTCGATTTTGAGGTTTTACTTTGCCTTGGGACATGTTTAATATGTTTATCTTGCTTGCCCAATTTTTTTCCCCAAGTTTCATATTGAAAATCTTATATTTTGTGTGAATTTCAGGTTTTTAACCTGGTTCGAGATTTTTCGGTCCATTCGGATTTTCCTAGTTTTCTTTCAAACTCTGGTTTCATTGTGCAGTTCGGGTTTTTTAGCCAGTTCGGGATTGTTCGCCACGGTCGGATTTTCCCAATTTGTGCTTGAAGTGTAGATCACCTGAAAGTGTGTTGTAGTTCAGGGATTTCAGGCCTTCACAGAATTCCGCTTGGGTCAAATTTTTTTGGATTTCCGCCTGGCCGTCGGGTTTTCGAGTTTGGTTGTTTTTTGGAGATTTATGCCATTTTTCTTTATCATTTGCATTCTCTTGAGTTTGATGTTCAATCTTCTTATGCTTTAAAACGTTATGGTCTTGCTTAGAGTTCAAATTCTTGTGTGTTTGGGCATTTCATGGCTTGCCCTATGCGTTCATGGTTAAAATCTAGGGTTTCATGCCTATGGTGTCGCCATCTCATCTCGATATGCTTTCAATTGGGCCTAGATTGAAGGATATTTGTGGGAGGCTCGTGTTAAGTGATTTCCATGCCCAGGGTTCTCAAATTTATGACCTTTGGTCAATTTGAGCAAAGTCATGGCCGGTGTTTGGGTTTCCTATCAACCTCGGGATTTTCCTTCCTGAGTGGATTTTCCTGGATTCCTTCATCTTCTCGGAGGTGTGCTCTAAGTTCAGAGTTTTGGGTCATCCGCGGAATTTAGGTCTAGCTAGATTTTTCTAAAATCTCTGCTATGCTTTGTGGAATTTAGGAAATTGGATAAAATTGGTAAATCTAATGATGAATGCTTGATATTCTTTACTTAATTTAATGGATTACAATGATTCATGCATTCTTTTGTTCATTTTGGTAATCTATTGTGGACATTGGTACCTCATCGAGAGAATCCGCCTGGTTCAGAATTTTCTGAAATTCCTCCCAGGCTGGTTTTCCCCAATTAGCTTGAAATCCTGAACTTCTCAATGTTGATGCTTAAGGGTTGATTTAATAGTTTTATCATGATTTTGAGCTAGCACTTTGATGAAATTTTGTCAACAATTGGATTCTCACATTCTTGTTTGATGAATGCAGGTTGAGTGTAACAGGGCAATGATTGGTGAGGCTAAAGGACACAAAGGGATCATCCATCTCTGAAGCAAAAAAAGAAAATGAAGTACGTAAAGAGTGGGGTTCCTGAGAGTGAGGTATGGGCGAGGTGGAGGAGGAAGTTAATGCAAAATGTGTCAAAAGTTGCGCTCCCTCATCATTTCTCTTTGCCTTTTCTTCACATGTTTTGGTCTGTTTCTTGCCTCTGGTCGGCGCCCTTGCATTTAATGCATGTTGAATTTGTTCCAAACTCTTCTAGGGATGACTCCTTCTAGGACTAACTCATTGTAAACCCTAAATGGGGGCCGATGCATCTTACACATTTTTTTATAAATATGGCATTTTCACCTCTTTTGCAAAAAAAAGGGGGATCTTTTTGAAGGGTTAGAAAGTTCTTAGAAGAGTTAGGGAGTAGTTCGACAAGTTAGAGGAAATTTGAAAAGGTTAAGGAAGATCTAGAAGGTAGTAGAACAAAGGTTAGAAATAGAGGCGAGTTAGGGAGTTGAAGTAAGTGAGATATTTTTTTTTTTGACAGTTATGCAGGAAGAGGAGGTGATGTATCTTCTTGATTTTCTTAGCATAGATGGAGATAGTTTAAAGACATGGGTTTTTGTACACTGATGATCTTGCCAGATTTGTAAATGTTGCTTATCTATTTCATTAACAGTAGGAGGAACCAGATTTAAACCTACTTTATATTATGCTCTAGAATGGTATTCATTTTTGGTTAATCATTTTGATTTGAAAAGCTCTCAAGGAATGGAATTTTATCTTATGTTTTGTTTAAATGATGATTTGCAATCTACTGTTAAATTTTGCACTATAAATGAATGAAACTTTGTATCAATTACAAGTTAATTTTATTCTATAGTTCTAGTTTTGGAATTCCTTGGAAGCTAACAAGTCTGATTAGTTGAACAAATCAACACTCTTTTCAGCTTGAAAAACCTTGATCTATCTTTTTTCTATTTCTTTAAAAAAATTAACCCCTGTTTAAAGTAGGTTTAGATAGATGTTTGATCTTGTAACAATCTAGAAGCTCAAAACCAGTAGGCCCCTTGAACATTATAGCCATATTGACCACTTCGTGAAACAACAATGTTTTGAACCAACATCAAAGACCTTGGGAGGTGATTAGTTTGATTACTGATTGTCTCTTTCAAGAGAGGTGAGATATTTTTACTTTTATCTTACTAGCATGTTGTGGGTCAATTTGGCACATCAACAGGAACTAGAGCTAGAAGGAGGGCCAGAAGAGAAAACTAGATAACATTGGGTCTTTCTCACTAGAGAGGTCCCATAGAGTTCTTCAATCAACTGAGAATCCACCACCTTTGATAGAACTCAAGACCCCAATGAGACACAAGATTCACAGGGCGACCATTCTACCACCCTTGTCAGCTCCACCCACTCCATCAAGATTTCCACCAATACCCTAGTGGATACACGTGAATCCACCACAAAATCCACCTCAATTGCCATTACAGTTGGTTCAACCCATCCAACAGCCGGCTCAACCTCCACCACAGCCACCAATAGCATTTTTTATGAATAATCCCTCTCTATTGGAGAATATTCCTAGAGGCTTTCATGATATGCCTAAGAATCTTGAAAGATTCTACCCCAAATAGATTCATGGTGAATCAAGGAGTGTTGAGGACCACATACAAGCTTTTAAGGACGCTTGTACCAAAGCCCAAATAGCTCACCATGATGTGGTTTGTAGGTTGTTCCCTTATTCCTTAGGGGATATGGCGTACAACTGGCACCTGAATCTTCCACAAGGTTCTATTATGAGCTAGATAGATCTGGAGAATGCTTTCATCAATTAGTTCAGAGTTTATGTAGATCCAACCATTTTATTCCACCAATTTTCTACCATTAGGAAGGAGCCACATGAATCACTACCATTGCTCAATACAAGGTTTCAATGAATGTATAGGAGATTGCAGGACCCCTATCTAGTTGCTGAGAATAGTGCCATTCAGGCATATTTTAGAGTTATAGACCCTTTGCTTGGCTTATTCCTACAAAGGACTTATCATCCAGCAGATATTGATTCTCTGTCTAAAGTTTATCATCTAGACATCAAGCTACAACAACAAACTAGCTCTCAACAAGGGAACTTGGGAGGAGGTTTTCCTTCTATGGGGTATCAAATGCCTAATCCAACCCCTTTATTCAATACTGTCCCATGGATATCTCCTTCCCATTATGGACCTATGTCTGAGTTACAAACTCAATCTCCTATTTCATTCTTTGCCAATGGAGCTCTTGACCTCTCTCAACAATCACAAGCTCATCACAGTCCACATGTTCATCATAATAAAGTTGGAAAACCAAATCCTATCGGTCATCCACCTATCGCTAAGAATGCTAAGAGTGAAAGGACAATTCAACTCACAAACGAGGTGGAGAACCCAAAGAAAACTCTGTCTCAAGTCACAAATGATATGACTCAGCTTAAACTAAACCCCTCTCAAAACCTAGGTAATTATTCCAATCAAGGTAATTACCCTAATCAGAATAATAATAATTAGGGTAATTATTAGAACAACAAGAATCACAACCAGAAGAATTATCAAGGCCAAAACTTCCCTAACCAGGGCTATCAAAATCAGAATAGAGGATATAACCAGAGGTCTAATAACAATAGACAATGGAACATAGGGCCAAATAATGGTGGGGTTTCCCACAATCTTCAAGCTAATGAGGACATACCACATACAAAAAATGTGGCTGACCTCAATTTTATGACTAACTAGTGTAGGTTGCATGATACTGCAACTCATTCTGTGGTGAACTATCCTGAAATGGAGAAGGTTGTGATGATGGCATAGGCAGAGGCCCAAATGTTCCAAGGGAATTCAAATAAAGGAGGTGGCTCAGTGGATACAACAATGGCTTATGACCTCTTTGAAGAAGAACCTTCATTTCCAATGCAGAATGAGAATGAACTAGATGAAGATGTGTATGATGCCCAAGCCTTTCAGACAAAGGGAGGACACTTCCTAAGAAACTAGAATAAGGGTTTGTTCACTACATTAGCACCACCTAACCACATGGTGCCTCTGAATTAGAGTGTTGATAACAACCCTCCTCCACCGAAGGGTCCTCCTGACTTCCCTAGCAAAGGTAATTCATCTAGTGTTTTCAAATATAATGCAAGTTATAACATAGAATTTGATATTGTTTCTGAGATGCAGAAACAAAAAAACTCTTTATCATACTTTGACATCCTAAAATGGAGCCCTTCCCAATGAGATATAATGTTGAAAGCTTTGGAAGAAGTTGATAAATCAAAAGGGAAAACCAAGGTGGCACCCGCTGTGGACATGAATGTGGATCTGTTCAGAAACAAGGCAGGGACCCCACCATTTATTTTAAGTTTGAGAATCTGTGGGAAGAATCTACACAATTGTTTTCTAGATTCAGGGGCTTCTGGAAATCTTATGCCATTTTCTGTATGCAAGAAATCGGGATTGAATCATGTTCAAACAAACAAGAAGGTCATCCAACTTTATAAAATAGAGGTTAATGTAGTTGGAGAATTGAGAAATATACATGTACAAGTAGGGTCTGACCCTAGGATTCAAACCAATATGGATATACAGGAAGCAGACATTCCTGAGACTTACGGTATGCTTTTGAGCAGAGATCTAATGAAGAGTATAGGGGCATATCTCTCCCTTGAATTTTCACACATGTGGCTGCCATGGAGGGGAATGCCTATGCAGATTAGGATTGAGAGTTAACCTTGCCTCAAACATATCATCACTGAGTATGAATATCCCAACGAGGTAGCTTATTTTGAAACCGAGATAGGGGTTTATAAAAGAGAGGAAATTTTGACTCTTTTGGTTCTTGATTCTAATGATTTTTTAGTGCAAGAATTCCCTAATCCCATGATTAGTGTAAACCAACAAGTATTGATCAGGAAACTACAATAGGATCAACTGGTCTTAGGGGAAGATATTGATTTGTGGAGTCTTCTACTTCCAAATTGGTGTAGGGTGCACTACCAAAATCATTCAGAATTGACCTGCCAACCCTGCATTAGTGTTCTAAATCATGTTTTCCAAACTAAAGAAACTAGCCCAAGTCACCTTAAGACTATTTCAGATCACTTCAAATTTGAATCCAAAAATGCAATAATTTTAACCAGGGATAATATACCTTCATAGAAAATCCCTCCTCAAAATGAACTTACCTTGGTCATAATACCAGACCAACATAGTTATGTTGAACAACCCCAGCATTTGTTTGATACCCCTACGCTCGCAAGTATGCTAGAACCCAAGGGGTTAATAAAAGATACAGATAACTGTCAGAAAGATATCCTAGGATTACATGATATATTTGAGAGGGAATTGGATATTGCACCTGATGAACCTATTGAACATCCATTCCCAATATTTGATGCAAAAGATCAAGTGGCCCCACCTATGGTTCACCTTATCCAAACACCCACAACAAGCTCAAAGAGATTAAACCCAGCTTATAATAAGCTATGGGTCCTCATGTTTGATGGATCCAAATCTAAATTAGGGTGTGGTGCTAGAATTGAGTTAACTAGGCCGAAAGGGAAAACATTTTTTGCTTCTTACAGGTTGCAGTTTGGATGCACTAGTAATATAGTAGAATATGAAGTGTTAGCTCAGGGACTGATGTTCACACATTAGAAGAAAGTTATTGCCTTGATGGTTAAAGGAGATTTAGAAGTGATTATCAAGAAAGTACGCAGTCAATACACATATCACAGTAAAAGGTTGGCAGATTATAGAAATCGGGTGTGGAACCTGATTGAAGACTTTGATGCTTTTGGGATTAGTTTAATCCCTAGAGAAGAGAATCAAATATCTGATTCATTAGTTGTTGCCACAAGTACCCTGGAGCCCATGCAAGGCTCCAAGCTCAAGAGATTCTTAGTAGAACTAATATCCACCCTGGCTGTCCTTGATAATGTTAGGAACTTTCAAGTCTTCGACGACGATGGACATATCCTTGCTTTTCTAGCAAGCTCAGATGTTTTCAAAGGACAGATCATCGATGAGTCCAATAGGGATCAAGGAGACTGGAACCCTGAAGATGGAAATACAGAAGGTGTCCTCAATTTGAAAAAAAATAGCATCCCCAAGGGAATGGTGGCCTTAGAAATAATTTTTGATTCAAATCCAAGAGCTTAGGAAAAGGTATCAAGCGAAGATAATGTAGGTGAATATGAAACTGTTAACTTAGTTGACTCTGGCCCTTAAGGAATGTTTACATAGGGAAATCATGCCCTGAAGCAATTAGAGAAGATATATTGAGGGAACTGAAGAAAGATATTTCTACAATAGCTTGGGGGTATGAAGATCTAAAAAAATTTGATACTTCTGTGATAACTCATACTATTCCTTTGAAGCCTGAAGCTAGACCATTTTGGCAGAAATAGTGTCCTGTCAATGCCCTGATTGAACCACTAATCTTTAAGGAAGTTTAGAAATTGCTTTTTGCAAGAATAATCTTCCCTGATCAACATTCAACATGGGTGGCTAACTTGGTTCTAGTTCACAAAAAGAATGGGGAGATCAGGCTATGTGTAGATTTCAAGAATTTGAATAGAGCTTCAGAAAAAGACAATTACCCACTCCCTTCTCTAGACGAAGTCTTGCAAACTATCAATGGGTCTCAAATGATGTCATTCCTAGATGGTTATTCTAGGTACAATCAAGTGATCGCTAATTATAAAGACAGAATGAAGACAACCTTCACGACTAGGTGGGGAACATTTTCTTACATGAGGATGTCATTTGGTTTGATAAACGCTAGAGCAACCTTTCAGCATGCAATGGACATAGCATTCAAAGATTTGATTTGTAAGTGCATCATCATTTATATGGATGACCTGACAGTATTCTCTAAACATAGACTAAACCATGCTGCAGACTTGGCTAAAGCTCTTGAAATATGTATCCAATATGGTGTTTCTTTGAATCCTAAAAACTGTGTGTTCGGGGTTTCTGAAGGGAAAATTTTGGAACACATAATCTCAGAAAAAAGGGATATCGATAGATCCATACCAAGTTGAGTCTATTTTGAAGTTAACCATGCCAGGAAGTAAGAAGGAGATGAGATGTTTCTTTGGAAAGATCTACTTTGTGAGGAAGTTTATCACAGGTTTTGTAGAAATTGTTAAACCTTTGAATGAAATGGTGAAGAAAGATGCTAGAATAGAATGGAGTAATGAGGAAAAGGCTACATTTTCTCAGGTTAAGCAATCCATTTTGGAGGTGCCAGTCCTCACCAGTCCTGACTACTTGAATCCATTTTATATTTATTCTTTTTCTTCTCAACATTCAGGTGCAGTTTTCCTAACGCAATGAAGAGAGGAGGGGAATGAAAGGCCAATTTCCTTCATTAGCTCTCTATTTAAGAATGTTGAATTCAAGTACCCACCTCTTGAGAAACAAGCTTTTGAATTGGTTAGAGCTGTCAATAAGTTTGGGAATTATATCCTTTGAAGTCATATCATTGTTGTGGTTCTTGATGCCACTGTGAAGTCTCTACTTATGCAGAGGAAGTTGGGAGAACGAAGAGGGAAATAGATGGCTATTTTGTAGGAGTTCAATCTAGAGATTCACCCTATGAAACTTGTCTAAGGTCAAGGCTTGTCTAAAGCAATAGAGGATGTTGGTAAGAACATTACTTGTCAGTATTATACAACACAGTCCTTTTCTAAAGACCCTTGGTATGCCGATATTATTTATTTCATGCTCAATAATCGGTGCCTAGAGGGAATGAATACAACTCAGAGGAGAGCACTGAGAATGAAAAGCTCCCATTATATGCTCAAAGGAGGATTGTTATACAAAAATAATTTTGAGGGGATTTATCTACAATGCCTTGACCAACAAGAAGCTAAGCATGCAATTGCTGAATTTCATTGGAAGCATGGCATGGGTCATGGTTCTGCGAATTCTTTAGCAAATCAGATCCTCAGATCTGGTTCTTATTGGCCATGCATGTTTAAGGATGCCCACCAACATGTAAGGACATGTCATATATGTCAAACTTCTGCATCGAGAGAGCGTCATCCAGCAATTCCATTGCAACCTATTTATGAGGTAAGGCCATTCTCCCAATGGGAACTTGATTTTATTGGGGTAATTAACCCAAATTCTTCTGCAGGACATAAATTCATTTTGACTGCCACAAATTACTGCACGAGATGGATAAAAGTTATACCTTGCAAGAATAGCTCAACAGAGGTAGTAATCAAGTTCCTCACTGAATGCATCACCACTAGGTTTGGAGTACCCTTTACACTAGTATGTGACAATGGTCGTGCTTTTTCTTTTGTTGAGTTCATTTCATGGGCTTATTATCATAAGATTTTTTTTAAGTATTCTTCAAATTATTATCCGCAAGGAAATGGAGTTGCAGAATCAACTAATAAAAATATCCTAGGAGTAATCAAAAAACTATTAGAGAACAATCCTAGAGACTGACATAACTAGTTAAGAATTATGTTATGGGAAGATAGGAATAGGATCAAGGCTGCATTGAAGACTTCACTGTTTAAGCTAGTGTATGGCCAAGAGCCTGTGTTCTCTATTCACTTGCAAATACCCATCCTAAAATTTATGCAGGAATTTTACTCTAGTGATGATAGGATTGAAGTAAGGTTAGCTGGCTTATTGAAATTAGAAGAGCAGAGAGATGTTGCTGTTATCCCCTGAAGTTGCACCCTGTTGAACCTGATGTCCAACGCCTTAGTGTAACACTGGAAGACCTCCAAAGATGTGGGTTTCTTGTAAGCAGAGGTCAACCTCCGGAGAAGGCTAGCTTCCTTTGGGGATCACTTAAACTAATGATTCTTTGAAGGGAAAGGGAGAAGGAATGCATAAAATAAAACTAAACTATGGTGATACACCGAACCGATAAGAACAATGAGATACTCAATTTGCACTTGAATACTGATGATGAACATAATATTACACATCAAATTTTGTAAGCCTTACACTAACATTCCGCAAACAGGTTCGACTCACACACTTTTTCCGAAGAGGAAAGAAAGATTTTCACAGATCATAATCTATGTGTGACTAAATGAACACAATTTGCAATTTGTATAATGATACTTTTGCAAAGGAAGGCATGAAACACAAGATAAAGTTATGAAGGAATGAAAGAAATTCACAAAAATAAATTGATCATGAACCTGAAATGCACAACACTATGCAAGAACAAGATGGAAATCTGAGCATCAATAGTCACCAAGGAAAACTTTATACATCATGCTAAAAAATGAGTTATAGAATTCTGCTAATCTAAGAGAGGACTGTAGAAGTCACAGACTTCAGAAAAGCATCTGGAGAACTATCTACAACAAGGCAAAAAAAATGCCTTATATACACTAGTGTGTCAGCCCCTTAGGGCTTACAAAAAATATCGGGCTCAGATCTATCCTTAGATCTTCTGATTAAAATTAAATGTTGCATTCGATTGAATCCCTGCTATCCATGTCGATGTGTCAGTGAAGAAATATTCCTGGAGAAGCCTTCTACAGATCTTTTTTGCAACCACCACATTCACTTCTGATCCTCATGTCCACCTTTGAATTCCCCCTAGTCGAGCTGCTTTGAATGCTCCTGAGCTCATGTTGCTTTCCCTTCTATTAATCACCTTCTCCTGGAACCTAGTTTTGCTACCACGACTTGCTTTGGCTTTCTCTGATTGGCTGAGCCTACCCTTGTAGGCGGTCAAAACTCCTAAAAACAATCGCATCTCGACGAGACACTGAAAGTATCTCGTCGATGCGATTAGATCATTCTACAACTTATCGGTCAGATCCTTCTTTGGTCGGTGAGACCTATTGCCGAGCTTCTTCTTGTCTCCTTTTCCTTTTCATTTTCCCATCTCCCCTGAGCTCCTCTTCAGTCGGCAAGACTCTACCAACTTGGCAAGATGTTTTACCGAAGGCAAAAAGTTACCTCGAGGCCCTTCGTCTTTGGCAAGAGTGGATTGATGTCACCCCAAACACACCCCATTCTACCGAGCTCTTCATTTCTTTCGGCAAGACTCTGCTAGTCGAGAGGACTTCATAGTGAGGTCCCCCAGTCATACTGATATTTTATTTTGTCGCTGATACACCCTCCATTCACCGAGACCTCTTGTAGACTCCTTTCTTACGCCGAGAGCTTTTAGAGTTGGGGAGACCCTTTATTGGTTGGTGAGACCTTCTGCTTTGTTGGATCTTTCTTCCCGAGCTAGTCCCCCTTCGACAAGACTTCATATGATTGTTGGGACCTCATGGTGATGGCGTCAACTCTAGGTGATCTCCTTTTGTTGTCAGTGAGACATTGGAGTCGGGGAGACCTCTCACCAGGCCCCTTATCTTTTTGTGATGAGCTACTTTCTCTTCGGTTGGGGAGACATCACCGGTCACTGAGACTTCATAGCGAACTCCTCCTATCTGCTCGAGCTCTCTTCTATTTGCTGAGACTTTGGCCTGTTGGCCACACATCATACCGAAGGCGCTTTGCTTTGGCGAGGGTCTTTGAGTCAGCATGACCTTCTTTATCACCCAGACGTCATGTAGAATTTCCTTTCCTTCGGCAAACTTCCTTTGTTTCGAGAGGCTTCACTGGTCGGTGAGACCCTTGTCGATGACGCTTCCTTTGTCGCCAAGACCCACCAGTGTCGCTGAGACCTCTTAGCAAGCTCCCTCTCTTTCCTCAAGATCTTCTTGTCTTTCATCGTGACTCTCACCGATCGAGAAGACATCTCCCCAACCTCCTTTATCTTTGGTGAGACCACCGACCTTCAAATATTTTGGTGAGCCCATCTTGTTATTGGCAAGACCCTTTGGTATCGGTGAGACATCTCGCCAATCTTCATTCCTTATATCGAAGCCACGCCCCTTCGATGAGACTTCAGTTGGTCACCAGGATGTTTTGGCAAATGCTTTGCCTTCGGAAAGTTCCTTTTCTTGTCGGGGAGACAACCTTACTTCGGCAAGACCTCTTGCCGATTTCCTTTTCTCAGTGAGGCCCTTTTGTTGTCGGCAAGACTCCTGTCGAAGGAAAATATATTGAGGCCCTTTACTCAGTTGGTGAGACTAAATGTCATCGCCGAGACATTACGGTGAAGGCATCTCCTCTTGGCGATCTCTTTTTGTCGACGAGACATTGGAGTCAGGGAGACCTTTCTTCAACTTGAATGCTACGCCGAAGGCTCCCTGTCATTGGCGAGACATCACCAGTTCGCCAAGACCATATGGTGAAATACATCTCCTGTCGAAACCTTATTGTTGGTCTAGAAGACTTCACTGGTCGCCGAGACTCATGCTGAACTCTTCATTCTGCCTGAGCTTCAAGTCTTTTATTTCACTGAGACTTTCTGGGTTGCCAAGACCTTCTATAGACTTCCCTTACTTACCCCAAATGCAAGTAGTCAGTGTGACTTTCTCACATCACTGAGACCTCCTGCTAAAAGCAAACTGTTTCCCCGAGATCAACTTTGTGGGCTACTGTCGGTGAGACATCCACATCGGAGAGACACACAAGACTTATGGCGACCTGAATGTCTTGGCGATAGGTATTTCTAAAAAATGGAATGCATTACTAGTCGGAAAGACACCAGAGGGGTCTTTCCAACTTTCTTCTCTGATGGTTTTATGCCGAAAGTGACTGAGGCATACTTTCAAATGAGCTCCTTGTGACCTAGCATCAGATGCATGATTTAATCCAGCACAAAAATCCCCCATCAGGCATTTTGAACATATGAAACACAACTTTGCCTTGCCTGATTGAGCCTATAGGTGAAAATCGGGTAACATTTCTAGTGACCTTTGCTGGATGTTTTCCTGCTAAACATGATGGCCAATAGCCTAGGCCTATCCATTGGGCATGGAGTCATTGGGACAACTCAGAAAAGATCAAGAGTAGCTTTGTACATGGCCAAAACATATGGTAACTCGAGAAACAGATCACTTGGAAACTTATTGAAAACAAAAAAAACTAAAATAAACTATTTACATTTGTTGGAACAACACTTAGGGGAAGAAATAGCAACTAAACCTACCCTATAATAACCAATAAGAAATTGGTAAAAAAAACCCATTAACAAGTTGGGTGAAATAACTACCCTTTCTAAAAAAAATTACAATGTTTGCCATGCTGGAGAACAATTAAAGAGAAATGAAGCATGCATGACAATTCAATAGATGGCTGCAAGATCTCTGGCAGAACATACTTAGGCTTACTAACCTTTTCGTATGGAATGTAAACATTCACGTTCTGAGGTTGAAAGGCGACTTGAGTGCGCTCCTCCTGAGCAGTACCCTCATGCTTGGGTGTAAGATTCGTTCTTGGTGTAGTATTGGACTCCATCTGAGCTAGGTACCTGATTGGACTGAAATGAAATCTAGGAGCGCATCTTATGAAAACTCGATGCAGTAGTGCCTTTGGTAACTTTCAATTTTCAATTAGGTTGCCTCAAAGACATGAAAAACTATGTCCAAATGCGAAATAGACACATTTCATTTCCTACATTGATCCATCTGAGAGAAACACATGTAAATTCAATAGCAAGTATTAACAGATTCTACTACACAAACTAGCAGACATGAAAGATGAAACAGAAAACCAGAACATAAAGATTTACGTGGGGAAAATCCTTTCGGATAAAAAACCACACACTCCAAAGATCGATCCATTGTATTATTTAGCAACAGAAATGGTTACAATACAAATTCAGGCTCATAGCCTCTTCAGAGATTCATCTTGTTCATTTTGGATACAACTTGTAACATACTATCCCTAAGAGATCAAACATGGCATTCATGATTAGGAGAGATTTGAGCAGCATAACTCTGCCTCTCTCACTCTCTACCTCAGCCTCATGGCTTCGGCCTGTCAGCCAGCCACTCGGCCTTTTTCTATCGATCTCTCTCTGGCTCTCGGCTCTTCAGCATCAACCTGAGAACATCCAATGCATACCTATATACATTCGTTCTCTGTAGGCTCTATAGAATCATTCTTTTCCAACTATTGGATTAGAACTCACTAGTCATCCAGCCCAGCATCTTCTGATGTTTCCACTTCCTCATGCTTTAGTTTTCCAACTTCCACATAGAAACGGTTCAACAAACGGTTCACTTCTGCTTTCTTAGATTGGTCCACATCGCACCACGTTAGACAACCTTCACTCGGTCAACATTGATCAACTTGTGTCGCATGTCAGTGAGACACTAGAAGTGTCTCCTTGATGCCACAAGACCCAATTACATGTTGTCGCCAAAAGTCGTCTCCATCGGCAAGAGGTTCTACCGATATCCACAAGTCATACCGATTTCAACATTCTCATCGGTGAGACAATTTCCATTTGATGAGCATCACACCAATCTCATAAGTCATTCCAAAGTGTTCCTTAGTAGCCAAGACTTTAGTCATTCGCTAAGAGATCATATCGAGTCTTCAAGTCATGCCGAAACCCATTGTATTCTTATCGACATCCATCTATCGGCAAGAGTCACCTTATCAGCATTATCAGTGAGACCTCTCACCGACCTCCAGTTGAACTCATCCACCAACGCTATCGCCAAGACATTCAACTGTCGCCAAGAGGTACACCAAAGCCAGGATTCCATCGGCAAGACAATTTCTCTTCGCCAAGACATCACCCCGCAGGTTCCAAGTCACCCTGATTCAAACTTGTCAGCTAGAATTACTGCTTTCACCAAGACTTCATATCGAAGCCTTTAAATCATATCAATGTGTTCCACTGTCAGTGAGAGAATCAACCTTCAGCAAGACATCTTACTGAGGCTTCCATGTTATCCCAAAACAACTATTTGCCAAGAGTCACACCGAACTGATGACCCCACATGTTGTCGGCGAGACTTCTGATATTCAATGAGACATCATATTGAAACAATACTTTACACTGATGACCCCTAACACTATCACCGAGACATCTCCCAGTCACCAAGAGATCATGCCGATAGGAACAAGTCATACCGATTTCTTCATCGGCCAAACAGACCAAAGGTCATGTCAATATCGGCAAGACTTCCTATCGTTGCTGAGACTTCTCACCGAGACTCTTGAGTTAGCCCGATTGTATACTATTGGTGAGACATTCCTTAGTCACCAAGAGATCTTCCTGAGAGTTCAAGTCACCCCAAACCAGCTTATCGGTGAGACTTCTCCCGGTCGCCATTACTTCCTGCCAAATCCATTTGTTATCCCGAAGACTCTAAGTCGCCATGAGTCTCCCTGAAGCCCGATAACAAACCCTTATATTTCTGAGACATTCCACTCGGTAGGAGATTACAGTGAAGGCCACAAGTCACAATGATAGGCTTCTTTGGCAAGACAAAAGAATTTTCTTGGCGACATGAGCAAAACATAAGGTAAACTACTAGTCAGCTAGACAACATAAATGTCACAACGACTAAGCTTTCTCAGAGGTTTCAGCCTGTGAGATTGAGGCATATTTTCCAACATGGACAACCCCTAGTAAGGGTAAAACTTGAACTCTCCTCCTGTTTGATCTCTTTATCTTCTTCAAAGACTTCATCTTTTCCTTGAAAAGATGCTGATTGGAGGTAATACGCAGGTTGTTCATTGGCTACTACAGTCTGATCTTCTTAACTAAGGAGCTGATATCCCTGTTGGATAACTAAAAACAAATCTTTAGAATGTGGTTCCTTATGCTCTTTGTTCATGACAGAATACACTTCCTCCTCAACAAAGTGGGGAAGCTCATTTAATAAGTTCACAGGCTGCAAGGCATTATCTTCAACAACTTCTTCAATAGTCTCACCAACTTGAATGGGATAATCCATTAGTTGGTGTTGATAATTTGAATAAGCTTGAGTGTTATGCACCTTAGCAGAGAGTAGCTTCATTTGTTCTTCCTTAGTAGCTATTTCTTGTTCAAGGCCTTCCTCGAACTAGATTCTTTTTGTCACTCTTTCTTGATCATAAAAGCTGACTTGCTCAACCACCTCTTGTTATCGCATAATGGTACCCTCCTGCATCTTGATATCAACCAATATCCTAGATAGGAAAAGAAGCGCCTTACTAATATCATTAATCTTCATATTGTGAAGACCTTGACTGAGATCCCACAACATATGGTCAATCTGTTGGAGCAGGTCCAATACACTCTGATATGGATGTGTAGGAGCAACATACTCATGATATGGAGGGTAATAATAAGCATCTTCATAATTATTTGATAAATTTTCAGTCAAAGAGTTGGAAATTCAGAATTAATAGATTATTTTGAGACATACCAAGACCTGTGAGTGTGAAACTAGAAGATTTGAGCTCGGAGTCGCCAGGTATGTAAAGAAAATGCCTCTAAAAGGCTGAAACTACTGTTGTACACACCAAATAGTAGCAATAAAATTCATAAACTTGAACTGAGAAGCAGTTCACAGTCCCACTGGGCATGCCAAAATTGTTATCCCCTGAAGTTGCACCCTATTGAACCTGATGTCCAATGCCTCAGTGTAACATTGGAAAACCTCCAAAGATGTGGGTTTCTTGTAAGCAGAGGTCAACCTCTGAAGAAGGCCGGCTTCCTTTGGGTATCACCTAAACTACTGATTCTTTGAAGGGAAAGGGAGAAGGAATGCATAAAATAAAATTGAACTATGATGATACACCGAATTGATAAGAACAATGAGATACTCAATTTACACTACAATACTGATGATGAACATAAGATTACACATCAAATTCTATAAGCTTTACACTAACATTCCACAAACAAGTTCGACTCACACACTTTTTCCTGAGAGGAAAGAAAGATTTTCACAGATCAGAATCTATGTGTGACTAAATGAACACAATTTTTAATTTGTATAATGATACTTTTGCAAAGGAAGGCATGAAACACAAGATAAAGTTATGAAGGAATGAAATAAATTCACAAAATTAACTTGATCATGAACCTAAAATGCACAACACTCTACAAGAACAAGATGGAAATCTGAGGATCAATAGTCACCAAGGCAAACTTTATACATCATGCTCAAAAATGAGTTACAGAATTCTATTAATCTGAGAGAGGACTATAGAAGGCACAAACTTCAAAAAAGAATTTGGAGAACTATCTACAAAAACACAAAAAAAATGCCTTATATACACCAGTGTGTTGGCCCCTTAGGGGTTACAAAAAATATCAGGCTCAGAAAGATCTATCCTTAGATCTTTTGATTAAAATTAAATGTTGCATTCAGTTGAATCCTTGCTGTCCATGTCAGTGTGTTGGTGAAGAAACATTCCTGGAGAAGCCTTCTACAGATCTTTTTTGCAACCACCGCATTCACTTCTGATCCTCGTGTCCACCTTTGAATTCCCCCCGGTCAAGCTACTTTGAATGCTCCTGAGCTCATGTTGCTTTTCC
The DNA here is from genome assembly GCA_007258455.2 of Sequoia sempervirens. Lineage (NCBI taxonomy): Eukaryota > Viridiplantae > Streptophyta > Pinopsida > Cupressales > Cupressaceae > Sequoia > Sequoia sempervirens. The sequence goes on along the minus strand of VDFB02269690.1, from coordinate 33,267 downwards.
TTCTGTTAATCACCTTCTCTTGGCACCTAGTTTTGCTATCATGGCTTGCTTTGGCTTTCTCTGATTGGTTGAGCCTACCCCTGTAGGTGGTCAAAACTCCTAAAAAGAATCACATCTTGGTGAGACACTAAAATTATCTCGTCGATGCGATTATATCATTCTGCAACTTATCGGTTGAATCCTTCTTTGGTCGGCAAGACCTCTTACCGAGCTTCTTCTTGTCTCCTTTTCCTTTTCATTTCACCATCTCCCTCGAGCTCCTCTTCAATCGACAAGACTCTACCAAGTCGGCAAGACATTTTAACGAAGGCAAAAAGTTACCTTGAGGTCCTTTGTCTTCGGCAGGAGTTGATTGATGTCACCCTGAACGCACCCCATTCTACTGAGCTCTTCATTTCTTTCGGCAAGACTCTGCTAGTTGGGAAGACTTCATAGCGAGGTCCCCCAATCATACCGATATCTTTTTTTGTTGCTGAGACATCCTCCATTCGCCGATACCTCTTGTAGACTCCTTTCTTATGCCGAGAGCTTTTAGAGTCGGGGAGACCCTTTATTGGTCAATGAGACCTTCTGCTTTGTTGGATCTTTCTTCCCGAGATGGTCCCCCTTCGGCAAGACTTCATATGATCGCTGGGACCTCATGGCAATGGCTTCAATTCTTGGTGATCTCCTTTTCTTGTCGGTGAGATAATCAGAGTCAGGGAGACCTCTCACCGGGCCCCTTATCTTCTGGCGATGAGCTACTTTTTGTTCGGTCGAGGAGACATCGCCTATCGCTAAGACTTCATAGCAAACTCCTCATGTCTGCCCAAGCTCTCCTCTATTCGCTGAGACTTTGGCCTATTGGCCAGACATCATACCGAAGGTGCTTTGCTTTGGTGAGGGTCTTTCAGTCAACATGACCTTCTTTATCACCCAGACGTCATGTAGAATTTCCTTCCCTTCGACAAACTTCTTTCATTTTAGGAGGCTTCACTGGTCAGTGAGACTCTTGCCAATGACGCTTCTTTTGTCACCAAGACCCACCAGTGTCGCCGAGACCTCTTAGTGAGCTCCCTTTCTTTCTCTGAGATCTTCTTGTCTTTCCCCGTGACTCTCACCGGTCAGGAAGATATCTCCTCGAGCTCCTTTATCTTCGGTGAGACCACTGGCCTTCGGCAAGACCTTGCACCAAGATTCAAATCTTTTGGCAAGCCCATCTTGTTATCAGCAAGACCCTTTGGTATCAGTGAAACATCTCGCCGATCTTCATTCCTTATACCGAAGCCATGCCCCTTCAGTGAGACTTCAGTTGGTCGCCAGGACCTTTTGGTGAACACTTTTCCGACGAGTTCCTTTTCTTTTCGGGGAGACAACCTTACTTCGGAAAGACCTCTTGCCAAAGTCCTTTTCTCAGCGAGGCCCTTTTCTTGTCGGTGAGACTCCCGCCGAAGGGAAACATATTGAGGCCCTTTACTCAGTCGGCGAGACTAAATGTCTTCATCGAGACATTATGGTGAAGGCATCTCCTCTTGGTGATCTCTTTTTGTCGGGGAGACATTGGAGTCGGGGAGACCTTTCTCTGACTTGAATGCTATGCTGAAGGCTCCCTGTCGTCGATGAGACATCACCGGTTCATCGAGACCATATGCCGAAATACATCTCCTGTTGAAACCTTATTGTTGGTCCAAAAGACTTCACTGGTCGCCGAGACTCATGCAAAACTCTTCATTCTACCCGAGCTTCAAATATTTTATTTCACTGAGACTTTCTAGGTCGCCGAGACCTTCTGTAGACTTCCCTTACTTACCCCGAACGCAAGCAAGTCAGTGTGACTTTCTCACATCGCTGAGACCTCCCACCGAAAGCAAAATTGTTTCCCTGAGATCAACTTTGTGAACTACTGTCAGTGAGACATCTGCATCGGAGAGACACACAAGACTTATGGCGACCTGAATGTTTTGGCGACTGGTATTTCAAACAAATGGAATGCATTAGTAGTTGGAAAGACACCAGAGGGGTCTTGCCAACTTTTTTCTCTAATGGATTTTATGCCAAAAGTGACTGAGGCATACTTTCAAATGAGCTCCTTGTGACCTAGCATTAGATGCATGATTTAATCCTGCACAAAAATCCCCCATCTGGCCTTTTGAACATATGAAACACAACTTTTCCTTGCCCGATTGAGCTTGTAGTTGAAAATTGGGTAACAGTTGCTTTGCAGCAATTCTTTAGGCACCAAGCTGTTGCGAAATGTTGGTTTGACAAAAGAGCCAAAGTCACAGCTTTCGGGATATCAGACCTTATCTTACTGTGGGATAAAGCCAATGAAAATAAGGGTGACCATCAGAAGTTTGATAAGCTCTGGTTGGGCCCCTATCAAATTGCAAAAATCCTAGGAGAAAATGTTTTTTAGCTAAGTGGTTTAATAGGAGAACTTGTTCCATTGCCTGTCAATGGACAGTTTCTCAAAAATTATTTTGGGTTGTAAAAGGTCTGGTACTTTGTTGGGTTGTATATATGTAAATAGTTTGTTGTTCTGTTCATTTTGTCTTTTCCTTTTTTTCGGGCCCTTCATTTTATTCAATTGAGTAAGGGGGTTGTTATCTAAAGTATACTTTGGTTAGTAGGAGAGAAGTTGGTTTAGATATTTTTAGGTTTTTTTGATTGCATGATTTTGTTCTAAATTCATTGTTTTATGTCCATTGTCAATGAGAGTTGTGGAAATTCATTGAGAACAAGGTGTAAAGTAAGAAATCTTCACTAACTATGATTGAATCTATCACAAATCATCAGAAACATCTTTTGTAATGGTATATTTGTCTTACGACAATGGTGTTGCAAGATTTGAGTGAAAAATCTGATTCCCCAGATGCTATTATGATGTCCATGGTAGTAGAGCAATGCTGTGAGAAAACTGAATGGGTGATTCTAGTATCTCTACTGGGGCTATGGACGCCTGACTAGCAGTAGAGCAATGTTGTGAGAAAACTAGAGGTATCTCTGTCGAAGCTATGGATGCTTGACTAGTAGCAGAGCAATGCCCAGGATATCATTGCACAACAAGTTAAAGGGAATCAACTCATGTAGTTCAAATCTTGGGCATAATTGTTCACAAGATGAGGAAAACTTTGTCAAAGGGCGATGCACCATCAAGCACACACATAGATTCAGGGGTAGCCAGTGTTGATTTACATTTGAGATTCTGCCTCAACCTTGTTTAACTAAAACTACCTAACTAGAATTGTGATGTCCATAAACCAGGAGTTCTGGGAAACTAAATCCCTCAGTTCTCTGAAAATGGTTAAACTATTTTCTCAGCCAAGTCACGAATTGTTATGCCTTGCATAACACCCCATTTTAAGTTTGATTAAAATGGGACCCTCTTTTTCTTTCGCTCTTTGTGTTTTTCCCCTTCGATTTTGAGGTTTTTCTTTGCCTTGGCACATGTTTAATATGTTTATTTTGCTTGCCCAAGTGTTTTCCCTATGTTTCATATTGGAAATCTTATATTCTAGGTGAAGTTTGGGTTTTTACCCTGGTTCAAGATTTTACGGTCTATCTAGATTTTCCTAGTTTTCTTTCAAACTCTGGTTTCATTGTACAGTTCGGGTTTTTAAGCCATTTTGGGATTGTCCACCCTGGTTAGATTTTCCAGTTTGTGCTCGAAGTCTAGATCACCCAAAAGTGTGCTGCAGTTCAGGGATTTCTAGCCTTCACAGAATTCCACCTAGGTTGTATTTTTCCGGATTTCCGCCTGGCCATCGGGTTTCCGAGTTTGGTCATTTTTTGGAGCTTTATGCCATTTTTCTTTATCATTTGCATTTCTGAGTTGGATGTTCAATCTTGTTATGCTTTAAAACATTATGGTTTTGCTTGGAGTTCGAAGTCCTATGTGTCTGGGCATTTCATGGCCTGCCCTGTGTGTTCATGGTTAAAATCTAGGGTTTCATGCCTAGGGTGTAACCATCTCATCTTGATCTTCTTTCAATTGGGCCTAAGATTCGAAGGAGATCTGTGGGAGGCTCGTGTTAAGCAATTTTCGTGCCCAAGGTCCTCAAATTTATGGCCTTTGGTCAATTTGAGCGAAGTCATGGCCAATGTTCGGGTTTCCTGTAATCCTCAGGATTTTCCTACCTGAGTGGATTTTCCCGGATTCCTTCATCTTCCTGGAGGTGTGCTCTATTCAGAGTTTTGGGCCATCCGTGAAAATCCAGTCCAAACGGATTTTTTCAAATTCTCTGCTATGCTTTGTGGAATTTGGGAAATTGGATAAAATTGGTAAATCTAATGATGAATGCTTGATATTCTTTGTTTAATTTAATGGATTATAATGATTCATGCATTATTTTGTTCATTTTGGTAATCTATTGTGGACATTGGTACCTCATCGGGAGAATCCACCTAGTTCAGAATTTTCCAAAATTCCTCCCAGGCTGGTTTTCCCCGGTTAGCTCAAAATCCTGAACTTCTCAGTGTTGATGCTTAAGGGTTGATTTAATAGTTTTATCATGATTTTGAACTAGCACTTTGATGAAATTTTTTCAACAATTGGATTCTCACATTGGTGGTTGATCAATGCAGGCTGAGTCTAATAGGGCAGTGGCTAGAGAGGCTAAAGGACACAAAGGGATCATCCATCTATGAAGCAAAAAAAAGAAAATGAAGTTGTACGTAAAGAATGGGGTTCCTGAGAGTGAGGTAGCCTCAGTCTGGTCTGAGGTTTCAAACACCAATGCATGAGGAGGTTTACATCATTCAAGACTGTCATCGAAGAATATGGAGGTTCGAAAATCTAGACAATGCGGATTCCCTGAAAGAATGTAGCTCGGGAAAATCCTTCTATGCAAAAATCCCACAAGGACTCTAAATCCCCGAGCAGTATAATGCTGCCATCATGTGCATTCTAAGGGTATTTGAGATCCATGAGCTGATGAAAATGGAATGAGGGAAGCGATGCTAGGTTCAGCAATTCGAATCAAGGAGTATATTGTGTCAACGAATGATATTGTTGATGAACCAAGGCATCTTAGTCTGGAACGATTCAGAAAGTGGTGGTAGGATGTTTAGTCTCTAGTCAATGAAAGACACAGTAGCTGGGGTACCCAGCTAGATGATGCAGTGACCTACAGTGTGGTCATTAATGAATATCAATCCAACAAGAGAGGCTGGGACAATACAATGGGACAGATCTAAAGAATAATATCAATGCTATTGAATGGCGAACTAGGGTTTTTCCTATGCCACTTGTGAATGGCTTGTAGAGGTATCCTTGATGATGAGGGCTAAAATGGAACAAGGTATGGATGAGGTGGAGGAGGCAGTTAATGCAAAATACGTCGAAAGTCGTGCTACCTCATCATTTTGCTTTGCCTCTTCTTCACGCATTTTGGTCTGTTTCTTGCCTCTTGTTGGTGCCCTTGCATTTAATGCATGTTTACCTTGTTTCAAACTCTTCTAGGGCCAACTCATTCTGGGACCAACTCATTGTAAACCCTAAATGGGGGCCGATGCATTTGACGCGTTTTTTTATAAATATGGAATTTTTGCCTCTTTTGTAAAAAAAAGTGGGGGATATTTTTGATGGGTTAGAAAGTTGTTAGAAGAGTTAGAGAGTAGTTAGATAGGTTAGAGGAAAGTTGAAATGTTAAAGAAGATATGAAAGGTAGTAGAACAAAGGTTAGAAAAAGAGGCAAGTTAGGGTTTTAAAGTAAGTGAGACGTTTTTTATTTTTTACAGTTCAACAGGAAGAGGTGATGTATCTTCTTGATGTTCTTAGCATAGATGGAGATATTTTAAAGACATGGGTTTCTGTACACTGGTGACCTTGCTATATTTTTAAATGTTGCTTATTTGTTTCATTAACACTAGGAGCAGCTAGATTTAAACCTACTTTATATTATGCTCTAGAATGGTATTCATTTTTGGTTAACCTTTTTGATTTGAAAAGCTCTCAAGGAATGAAATTTCATCTTATGTTTTGTTTGAATGATGATTTGCAATCTACTGTTAAATTTTGCACTGTGAATGAATGAAACTTTGTATCAATTACAAGTTAATTTTATTCTACAGTTCTAGTTTTGGAATTCTTTGGAAGGTAACAAGTTCGATTAGTTGAACAAATCAACACTCTTTTCAGTTTGAAAAACCATGATCTATCTTTTTTCTTTTTATTTTAAAAAAATAACCCCTATTTAAAGTAGGTTTAGATAGATGTTTGATCTTGTAACAATCTAGAAGCTCAAAACCAAGAGGCCCCTTGAGCATTATAGCCATATTGACCACTTTGTGAAATAAAAACATTGTGAACAAACATCAAAGACCTTGGGAGGTGATTAGTTTGATTACTGATTGTCTCTTTCAGGAGAGGTGAGATATTTTTACTTTTATCTTACCTACATGTTGTGGGTGAATTTGGCACATTAACAAGAACTAGTGCTAGAAGGAGGGCCAAAAGAGAAAACTGGATAACATTGGGTCTTTCTCACTAAAGAGGTCCCATAGAGTTCTTCAATCAACTGAGAATCCACCATATTTGATAGAACTCAAGACCCCAACAAGACACAAGATTCACAGGGTGAACATTCTACCACCCTTGTCAGCCCCACACACTCCACCAGGCTTTCCACCAATACCCCAGTGGATACACATGAATCCACCACCAAATCCACCTCAATTTCCTTTACAGCTGGTTCAACCCATGCAACAGTTGGCTCAACCTCCACAACTGCCACCAATGGAATTTTTTATGAATAATCTCTCTCCATTGGGGAATATTCCTGGAGGATTTCATGACATGCCTAAGAATCCTGAAAGATTCTACCCCAAATACATTCATGGTGAATCAAGGAGTACTAAGGAGCAAACACAAATTTTTAAGGACGCTTGTACCAGAGCCCAAATAGCTCACCATGATGTGGTTTGTAGGTTGTTCCCTTATTCCTTAGGGGATATGGCATACAACTGGTACCTAAATCTTCCACAAGGTTATATTTTGAGCTGGATAGATCTAGAGAATGCTTTCATCAATTAGTTCTAAGTTTATGTAGATCCAACCATTTTATTCCACCAATTTGCTACCAGTAGGAAGGAGCCACATGAATCACTACCATTGTTCAATACAAGGTTTCAATGAATGTATAAGAGATTGCAGGACCCCTATCTAGTTGCTAAGAATAGTGCCATTCAGGCTTATTTTAGAGTTATAGACCCTTTGCTTGGCTTGTTCCTACAAAGGACTTATCACCTGGAAGATATTGATTTTATGTCTAGAGTTTATCATCTAGCCATCAAGCTATAACAACAAACTAGCTCTCAACAAGGGAACTTGGGAGGAGGTTTTCCTTCTATGGGGTATCAAATGCCTAATCCAACCCCTTTATTCAATACTATCCCAGGGATGTCTCCTTCCCATTATGGACCTATGTTTGAGTTACAAACTCAATCTCTTGTTCCATTCTTTGCTAATGGAGCTCCTGACTTCTCTCAACAATCACAAGCTCATTACAGTCCACATGGTCATCATAATCAAGTTGGAATACCAAATCATGTCAGTGAGCCACCTGTCACTAAGAATGTTGAGAGTGAAAGGGCAGTTCAACTCACAAACAAGGTGGAGAACCTAAAGAAAACTCTGTCTCAAGTCACAAATGATATGGCTCAGCTTAAACTAAACCCCTCTCAAAACCAAGGTAATTATGCCAATCAAGGTAATTACCCTAATCAGAATAATAATAATGAAGGTAATTATCAGAACAACAACAATCACAACCAGAGGAATTATCAAGGCAAAAACTTCCCTAACCAGGGCTATCAAAATTAGAATAGAGGATATAACCAGAGGCCTAATAACAACATACAATGGAACATAGGGCCAAATAATGGTGGGGTTTCCCACAATTATCAAGCTAATGAGGACAAACCACATACAACAAATGTGGCTGACCTCAATTTTATGACTAACTGGTGCAGGTTGCATGATACTGCAGCTCATTCCAAGGTGAACTGCCCTAAAGTGGAGAAGGTTGTCATGATGGCACAAGAAGATGCCCAAATGTTCCAAGGGAATTCAAATAAAGGAGGTGGCTTAGTGCATACAACAATGGCTTATGACCTCTTTGAAGAAGAACCTTCATTTTCAATGAAGAATGAGAATGAACCAGAGGAAGATGTGTATGATGCCCAAGCCTTTCAGGCAAAGGGAGGACACTTCCTAATAAACCAAGAATAAGGGTTCATTCACTACATCAACACCACCTAACCACATGGTTCCTCCAAATCAGAGTGGTTATAACAACCCTCCTCCACCGAAGGGTTCACTTGACTTCTCTGGAAAAGGTAATTCATCTGGTGTTTTCAAATATAATGCAAGTTATAACACATAATTTGATATTGTTTCTGAGATGCAGAAACAAAAAACTTCTTTATCATACTTTGACAACCTAAAATGGTGCCCTTCCCAATGAGATATAATGTTGAAAGCATTGGAAGAAGCTCATAAATCAAAAGGGAAAACCAAGGTGGCACCCACTACGGACATGAACGCAGCTCTATTCAAAAACAAGGTAGGGACCCCACCATTTATTTTATGTTTGAGAATATATGGGAAGAATCTACACAATTTTCTACTAGATTCAGGGGCTTCCGGCAATGTTATGCCATTTTCTAGATATAAGAAATTGGGATTAAATCCTCTCCAAATAAACAAGGTCATCCAACTTGATAAAAAAAAGGTTAATGTAGTTGGAGAATTGAGAAATATACATGTACAAGTAGCGTCTGACCCTTGGATTCAAACCAATATGGATATCTAGGTAGCAGACATTCCTGAGACTTACAGTATGATTTTTAGTAGAGATCTAATGAAGAGTATAGGGGGATATCTCTCCCTCAAATTTTCACACATGTGGCTACCATGGAGGGGAATGCATACATAGATTAGGATTGAGAGTTAACCTCACCTCAAACATATCATCACTGAGTATGACTGTCCCAACGAGGTAGCTTATTTTGAAATCGAGATAGGAGTTTATAAAAGAGAGGAAATGTTGTCTCTTTTGGTTCTTGATTCTAATGATTTTTCAGTGCAAGAATTCCCTGATCCCATGATTAGTATAAACCAGCAGGTATTGATCAGGAAGCTACAATAGGATCAACTGGTCTTAGGGGAAGATATTGATTTGTGGAGTCTTCTACTTCCAAATTGGTGTAGGGTGCACTGCCAAAATCATTCAGAATTGACCTGCCAACCCTGCATCAGTGTTCTAAATCATTTTTTCCAAACTGAAGAAACTAGCCCAAGTCACCTTAAGACTATTTCAGATCACTTCAAATTTGAAGCCAAAAATGCAATAATTTTAACCAGGGATAATATACCTTCAGAGAAAATCCCTCCTCAAAATGAACTTACCCTGGTCATAATACCAGACCAACATAGTTATGTTGAACAACCCCAGTGTTGGTTTGATACCCCTGCGCTCGCAAGTATGCCAGAACCCAAGGGGTTAATAAAAGATACAGATAACTATCAGAAAGATATCCTAGGATTACATGATATATCTGAGAGGGAATTGGATATTGCACCTGATGAACCTATTGAACATCCATTCCCAATATTTGATGCAAAAGATCAAGTGGCCCCACCTATGGTTCACCTTATCCAAACACCCACAACAAGCTCAAAGAGATTAAACCCAACTCATAATAAGCTAGGGATCCTCATGTTTGATGGATCCAAATCTAAAATAGGGTGTGGTGCTAGAATTGAGTTAACCAGCCTGAAAAGGAAAATATTTTTTTCTTCTTATAGGTTACAATTTTGATGCACTAGCAATATAGAAGAATATGAAGTGTTAGCTCGGGGACTGATGTTTGCACATCAGAAGAAAGTTATTGCCTTGATAGTTAAAGGAGATTTAGAAGTGATTGTCAAGCAAGTATGCAGTCAGTACACATGTCACAATAAAAGGCTGGCAGCTTATAGAAATTAGGTGTGGAACCTGATTGAAGACTTTGATGCTTTTGGGATTAGTTTAATCCCTAGAGAAGAGAATCAAATAGTTGATTCATTAGCTATTGCCGCAAGTACCCTCGAGCCCATGAAAGGATCCAAACTCAAGAGATTATCAGTAGAACTAATATCCACCCTGACTGTCCTTGATAATGTTAGGAACTTTCAAGTCTACGACAATGATCGACATATCCTTGCTTTTCTAGCAAGCTCAGATGTTTTCGAAGGACATATCATCGATGAGTCCGACAGGGATCAAGGAGACTAGAACCCCAAAGACGGCGATACAGAAGGTGTCCTCAATTTAAAAATTAATAGCATCTTGAAGGGAATGGTGGCATTAGAAATAATTTTTGATTCAGATCCAAGAGCTCGGGAAAAGGTATCAAGCGAAGATAATGGAGGTGAATATGAAACTCTTAACTTAGCTGACTCTAGCCCTGAAAGGAATGTTTGCATAGGGAAATCCTATCCTGAAGCAATTAGAGAAGATATATTGAGGGAATTGAAGAAATATATTGCTGCAATAGCTTAGGGGTATGAAGATCTAAAAACATTTGATACTTCTGTGATAACTCATACTATTCCTTTGAAGCCTAAAGCCAGACCATTTTGAAAGAAATAACATCCTGTCAATGCCTTGATTGAACCACTAATCTTTAAGGAAGTTCAGAAATTGCTTTCTGGAAGAATAATCTTCCCTATACGACATTGAACATGGGTGGCTAACTTGGTTCCAATTCACAAAAAGAATGGGGAGATCAAGATATGTGTAGATTCTAGGAATCTGAATAGAGCTTCGGAAAAAGACAACTACCCACTCCCTTCTCTGGACGAAGTCTTGCAAACTGTCAATGGGTCTCAAATGATGTTGTTCCTAGATGGTTATTCTGTGTACAATCAAGTGATCATTAATTATGAAGACAGAATGAAGACAACCTTCATCACTAACTGGGGAACATTTGCTTATAGGAGGATGCCATTTGGTTTGATAAACACTGGAGCAACCTTTCAGCGTGCAATGGATGTAGCATTCAAAGATTTGATTGGTAAGTGCATCATCATTTATATGAATGACCTGATAGTATTCTCTAAAGATGGACTAAACCATGTTGTAGACTTGGCTAAAGTTCTTGAAAGATGTATCCAATATGGTGTTTCTCTAAATCCTAAAAAGTGTGTGTTCGGGGTTTCTGAAGGGAAATTTTTGGGACACATAATCTTGGAAAGAAGGATGTCGATAGATCCAAACCGAGTTGAGTCTATTCTAAAGTTAACCATGCTAGGAAGTAAGAAGGAGATGAGATATTTCTTCGGAAAGATCAACTTTGTGAGGAAGTTTATCAAAGGCTTTTAGAAATTGTTAAACCTTTGAACGAAATGATGAAGAAAGATGCTAGAATAGAATGGAGTAATGAGGAAAAGACTTCTTTTTCTCAGGTTTAGCAATCCATTTCAAAGTCCTCACCAGTCCTGACTACTTGAAGCCATTTTATATTTATTCTTTTGCTTCTGAACACTCAAGTGTAGCTGTCCTGACACAATGAAGAGAGGAGGGGGATGAAAGGCCAACTGCCTTCACTAGCTCTCGATTTAAGAATGATGAAGTCAAGTACCCACCTCTTAAGAAACAAGCTTTTGTGTTGGTTAGAGCTGTCAAGAAGTTCAGGAATTATATCACTCGAAGTCAAATCATTGTTGTGGTTCTTGATGCCGCAGTGAAGTCTCTACTTATGCAAAGCAAGTTGGGAGAATGAAGAGGGAAATGGATGGCTATTTTGTAGGAGTTTGTTCTAGAGATTCACCCTATGAAACTTGTATGAGGTCAAGGCCTATCTAAAGCAATAGCGGATGCTGGTAAGAAAATTACTTGTCAGCAGTATACAACACAGTCCTTTTCTAATGACCCTTGGTATGCCGATATTATTTATTTCATGCTCAATAATCGGTGCCTAGAGGGAATGAATACAACTCAGAGGAGAGTGTTAAGAATGAAAAGCTCCCATTATATGCTCAAAGGAGGATTGTTATACAAAAATAATTTTGAGAGGATTTATCTACGATGCCTTGACCAACACGAAGCTAAGCACGCAATTGCTGAATTTCATGGGAAAACTAGCATGGGTCATGGTTTTGTGAATTCCTTAGCACATCAGATCCTCAAATCTGTTTATTATTGGCCATGCGTGTTTAAGGATGCCCACCAACATGTAAGGACATGCCATATATGTCAAACTTCTGCATCGAGAGAGCATCATCCAGCAATGCCATTGCAGCCTATTTATGAGGTAAGGCCATTTGCCCAATGGGCACTTGATTTTATTTGGGTAATTAACCCAAATTATTCGTTAGGACATAAATTCATTTTGACTACCATAGATTACTTCACGAGATGAACAAAAGCTATACCTTGCAAGAATAGCACAACAGAGGTAGTAATCAAGTTTCTCACTGAATGCATCACCACCAGGTTTGGAGTACCCTTTGCGCTAGTATGTGACAATGGCCTTGCCTTTTCTTCTATCGAGTTCATTTCATGGGCTTATTATCATAAGATTGTTTAAAATTATTTTCAAATTATTATCCACAAGGAAATGGAGTTGCAGAATCAACTAATAAAAATCTCCTAGGAGTAATAAAAAAAATTGTTAGAGAACAATCCTAGAGACTGGCATACCCAGTTAAGATTTGCGTTATAGGCAGATAGGAGTAGGATCAAGGTTGGAATGAAGACTTCACCATTTAAGCCAGTTTATGGCCAAGAGCCTGTGTTCCCTATTCACTTGAAAATACCCGTCCTAAAATTTATGCAAGAATTTTAGTCTAGTGATTATAGGATTGGAGTAAGGTTAGCTGGCTTACTGAAATTAGAAGAGCAAAGAGATGTTGCTTTGCAAAAATTCTTTAGGCACCAAGCTGTTGTCAAATGTTGGTTTGAAAAAAGAGCCAAAGTCAAGGCTTTTAGGATATCAGACCTTGTCTTACTGTGGGATAAAGCCAATGAAAAGAAGGGTGACCACTAGAAGTTTGATAAGCTCTAGTTGGGCCCCTATCAAATTGAAAAAATCCTAGGAGAAAATGATTTTCAGCTAAGTAGTTTAATAGGAGAACCTATTCCATTTCCTGTCAATGGACAGTTTCTCAAACATTATTTTGGGTCGTAAAAATTTTGGTACTTTTTTGGGTTGTATATATGTAAATAGTTTGTTGTTTCGTTTGTTTTGTCTTTTCCTTTTTGTGGGTCCCTTCATTTTATTCAATTAAGTAAGAGGGTTGTTATCTGAAGTATACTTTGGTTACTAGGAGAGAAGTTGGTTTAGATATTTTTAGGTTTTTTGATTGGATGATTTTTTTCTAAATTCATTGTTTTATCTCCAATGTCAATGAGATTTGTGGAAAGTCATTGAGAACAAGGTGTAAAGTAAGCAATCTTCACTAACTACGATTGAATCTGTCACAAATCATCAGAAACATCTCCTTTTGTAATGGTATATTTGTCTTAGGACGATGGTGTTGCAAGATTTGAGTGAAAGATCTGATTCCCTAGATGTTGTTATGATGTCCATGGTAGTTTTCAATCTAGTACAGATGTTGGACATCTGACATATTGAGAAGGAATTGAATGAAGGAACTTAAAAAAAAAAATAGAGAAAAGAGAACTATCTAAGAAAAGAAAAGTCAATACTGAATGGGTGATTCTAGTATCTCTACCAGGGCTATGGATGCCTGACTGGCAGTAGAGCAATGCTATGAGAAAACTAGAGGTATCTATGTCAGAGAATGGACACTTGAATGGCAGCAGAGCAATGCCCAGGATATCATTGCACAACAGTTAAAGGGAATCAACTCATGTAGTTCAAATATTGTGCATAATTGTTCAAAGATGAGGAAAAAATTTTCAAAGGGTGATGCACCATCAAGTACACACATAGATTTAGGGGTAGCCAGTGTTGATTTACATTTAAGATTCTGCCTCAACCTTGTTTAACTAAAACTGCCTAACTGGTATTGTGATGTCCATAAACTAGGATTTCTAGGTAACTGAATCCCTCAGTTCTCTAAAAATGGTTAAACCATTTTCCTAGCCAAGTCGCCAATTGTTATGCCTTGCATAACCACCCAATTTTAAGTTTGATTAAAATGGGACCCTCTTTTGCTTTCGCTCTTTGTGTTTTTCCCCTTCAATTTTTAGGTTTTGCTTTGCGTTGGCACGTGTTTAATATGTTTATCTTGCTTGCCCAAGTGTTTTCCCTAAGTTTCATATTGAAAATCTTATATTTTGGGTGAAGTTTGGGTTTTTACCTTGGTTCAAAATTTTCTGGTCCATCCAGATTTTCCTAGTTTTCTTTCAAACTCTGGTTTCATTGCATAGTTTGGGTTTTTCAGCTAGTTCAAGATTGTCTGCCCTAATTGGATTTTCCTGGTTTGCGCAAGAAGTCCAGATCGCTCAGAAGTGTGCTATAGTTTGGGGATTTATAGCCTTCGTGGAATTCCACTTGGGTTGTATTTTTTCAGATTTCCACCTGGCCGTCGGGTTTTCGAGTTTGGTCAGTTTTTGGAACTTTATGCCATTTTGCTTTATCATTTGTGTTCTCCTGAGTTGGATGTTCAATCTTGTTATGCTTTCAAACATTATGGTCTTGCTTGGAGTTTGAATTCCTGTGTCTGGGCATTTCATGGCCTGCCCTATGCGTTCATGGTTAAAATCTAGGGTTTCATGCCTAGGGTGTCGCCATCTCATCGTGATCTATTTTCAATTGGGCCTAGGATTCGAAGGAGATCTGTGGGAGGCTTGTGTTAAGTGATTTATGTGCCCAAGGTCCTCAAATTTATGACCTTTGGTCAATTTGAGAGAAGTCATGGCCGGTGTTTGGGTTTCCTGTGAACCTTGGGATTTTCCTAGATTCCTTCATCTTCTCGGAGCTGTGCTCTGCATTCAGAGTTTTGGGTCATCTGCAGAATTCAGGTCCAGCCGGATTTTTTTGAATTCTCTGCTATGCTTTGTGGAATTTAGGAAATTGGATAAAATTGGTAAATCTACTGATGAATACTTGATATTCTTTGCTTAATTTAATGGATTACAATGATTTGTGCATTCTTTTGTTCATTTTGGTAATCTATTGTGGACATTGGTAACTGATCGGGAGAATCTACCTAGTTCATAATTTTTTGAAATTCCTCCCAGGCTGGTTTTCCCTGGTTAGCTCAAAATCCTGAACTTCTCAGTGTTGTTGCTTAAGGGTTGATTTAATAGTTTTATCATGATTTTGAGCTAGCACTTTGATGAAATTTTTTCAACAATTGGATTCTCACATTGGTGTTTGATGAATGCAGGTTGTGTCTAATAGGGCAGTGGCTGGAGAGGCTAAAGGACACAAAGGGATCATCCATCTTTGAAGCAGAAAAAAATGAAGTTGTACATAAAGAGTGGGGTTCCTGAGAGTGAGGTAGCCTCAGTCTAGTTTGAGGTTTCAAATACCAATGCATGAGGAGGTTTACATCATTGAAGACTATCGTCAAAGAATATGGAGGTTCAAAAATCTGAACAATGGTGGATTCCCTAAAAGAATGTAGCTTGAGAAAATCCTTCTTTGTGGAAATTCCATGAGGACTCTAAATCTGCGAGTAATATAACGCCACCATCATGTGCATTCTAAGGGTATCTGAGATCCACAAACTAATGAAAATGGCACGAGGGAAGCGATGGTAAGTTCAACAATTCGAATCAAGGATTATATTGTGTCAATGAATGATATTGTTGATGAACCAGGGCATCTTAGTCCGAAATGATTGAGGAAGTGGTGGTGGGATGTTTACTCTCCATTCAATGAAAGAGACAGTAGTTGGGTACCAGCTGGATGATGTAGTGACCTATAGTGTGGTAATTAATGAATATCAATCCAACAAGAGAGGTTGGGACAATACGATGGGACAGATCTAAAGAATCATATAAATGCTATTGAATGGCAAACTAGGGTTTCACCTATGCCACTTTTGAATGGCTTGCAGAGGCAACCTTGATGATGAGGGATAAAATGGAACAAGGTATGGGTGAGGTGGAGGAGGCAGTTAATGTAAAACGTGTCGAAAGTTGTGCTCCCTCACCGTTTCGCTTTGCCTCTTCTTCACGTGTTTTGGTATGTTTCTTGCCTCTGGTTGATGCCCTTGCATTTAATGCATGTTGAATTTGTTTCAAACTCTTCTAGGGCTGACTCCTTATGGGACCGACTCATTGTAAACCCTTAACAGGGGCCAACGCATTTGACGCATTTTTTTATAAATATGGCATTTTTGCCTCTTTTGTAAAAAAAATGGGGGGATCTTTTCGAAGGGTTAGAAAGTTGTTAGAAGAGTTAGAGAGTAGTTAGACAGGTTAGAGGAAAGTTGAGAAGGTTAAGGAAGATCCAGAAGGTAGTAGAACAAAGGTTAGAAAAAGTGGCGAGTTAGGGTTTTGAAGTAAGTGAGACATTTTTTATTTTTTACAGTTCAAGCAGGAAGTGGAGGTGATGTATCTTCTTGATGTTCTTAGCATAGATGGAGATAGTTTAAAGACATGAGTTTTTGTAGATTGGTGATCTTGCTAGATTTGTAAATGTTGCTTATCTGTTTCATTAATAGTAGGAGCAGCCAGATTTAAACCTACTTTATATTATTCTCTAGAATGGTATTCATTTTTGGTTAATCATTTTGATTTGAAAAGCTCTCAAGGAATGAAATTTTATCATATGTTTTGTTTGAATGATGATTTGCAATCTACTGTTAAATTTTTCACGTGAATGAATGAAACTTTGTGTCAATTACAAGTTAATTTTATTCTACAGTTCTAGTTTTGGAATTCCTTGGAAGGTAACAAGTCTGATTAGTTGAACAAATCAACACTCTTTTCAGTTTGAAAAACCTTGAAAAAATAACCCATGTTTAAAGTAGGTTTAGATAGATGTTTGATCTTGTAACAATCTAGAAGCTCAAAACCAGTAGGCCCCTTGAACATTATAGCCATATTGACCACTTCGTGAAACAACAACATTGTGAACCAACATCAAAGACCTTGGGAGGTGATTAGTTTGATTACTGATTGTCTCTTTTAGGAGAGGTGAGATATTTTTACTTTTATCTTACCTGCATGTTGTGGGTCAATTTGGCACATCAACACTACCCTCATTATAGGATACCCACAACCTAAGTGTAGTCCCATGTTGAATTGGATTTAAGAGTTTTTGAACTTAGCATTAGGTGAAAATCCCCATGTTAAAATTTTTGGCATGCTTGGTGGGACGTTGAACTAATTTTTTAGTTCATAAAGAGCTTCATTTTGTTGTTGTTATGGTTTGAGCAACAGTTTTCAACCCTTCAAGAAGGAAAATTTTTCACACTTGGTGACTTTACAATTTTTGTTTCAATAGTTTCAGTGAATAAGCACATGAGAAGTTATTAGACCAGAGAAAGTGTAGAACTTGTTGAGAATTTAGAGCTACCATCAAGAAGTACTAGAGTTATTAGGAGGGTAACAAGCCCTATTTCAACCTTCAATAATCATCTATTTTCTAATTTTGTAGTTCAAATATCAACAATTTTTATTGTTTCTAGTAGCTCTTCAAGCAGTGTTAGTCCTCTAATAGCCAGTATGGCTCATCCACCACCACCTAGGAATTAGGAATTTGTCTCATTTGATTAAGGAATCCCCTTGAATGTAGCCTAACATAATGAAATTCTAACAACAACCCTAAAAAGCTTACCATTTTTTACTGTGGAAGATCAAACAACAACCATTGAGCACATTCAATATGTGGCTTCATTGTGTGGTTTACATCATATTACTGAACAAGATATTATAGTAAGGCTCTTGGAAGCCTCTCTCAATGGTAAATACTTCCAATGGTTTAGAGGTCTACCTATAAACTCAGTTACATGGGACCAACTAGGAGAGCGACTAAATAAGCAGTTCAAAGACAAATCAGACCATCTCTCACTAGTGGAACAACTCACTACCATCAAAAGAGCTCTACATGAACACTTGGTGGACTTCAACTACCATTTCAAGAATACATGGAATAGGATTCTAGCCTGGATAAAGCCTTCTAATGATTATACATTTTTGTTTTACCTAAAAGCTCTAAACAGTGATATTTCACTTGCAATATAGTCTATGGGTGGGGATTCATTACTAGCAGCATTTGATGTTGCTATTGGACCTAAAAATAGTTTAATCTAGGCTAGGAAGTTAGTGCCTAGGACTCCAATGCCATATTTTTCTCATATATAACTAATTGTCCCTGTGTTACCACCCATTGTAGCTACTATCCCTTCATTTCCAACTTTTAATACCCAAATTGCAGCTCAAGAGCATGATATTCCCAGCCAATTCCAAGAGATGATAAGCATAAAAGAACAAAATGATAACATACATAAGACCTTGCAAACCTTTGATAATGAGCTGGTTAATATTAAAAAGCAACAATATCAGCCACCTTACCAAGCTCCCTTCCAGTCTAATCCTCAAGTTTAGAGGAGGAACTTCAATCAAAGGCCTTTCCAACCTTATAGTCCTAATGCCCCTAGTTCTTCCCAAGAGGTAGTACCAGTGCAAAATAACATGGAAATTGATTACGAATGGTGTTTTCCATGTAATCAACTACATAACCAGTGTACTTGTTCTAATGGTATTCTAAATCAAGCATTAATGGTGCAAAGTAGTGTTGTTCCAAAAAAATCATCTCAGGAGGCTCATGTACAAAAATATACTCATGCAAAAGAATATAATCCAGATGTTACCTTCATGAATTGGAAAGGTGAGGATGTTTGTGGGGTCAATAATGCAAAAAATCAATTAAGTGATCATATAGCAACAAATACAAGGAGTAAGAAAAAAGATGTGGAATTGGGGGAATAGATTGATGGAGACAAAAGGCATCCATCTGTAAGTTCACAAAGTCAAATGAGGCCTTCTTCTACATAGAAAATTTAGGTTCTTCCAAGAGTGCAACTTATGATGAAAAAATATTAGCCTAAAGCACTGATCCAACCAACACAAGTATAGAAGTATGTTGTTGTTCTTAAAGGACAACAAAAGGTTAGTATTGGTAACTTTAACATATTAGATCATATGAAGAAGACACATGTTAGTGTTTCCATGTGGGATTCTTTGGCTCTTCTTCAGAAAAAATATCTGTTACTTGAGGCTCTATTAAATTTTTCTTTATCTAATGATGTGTCTAATCAACAACCTTCTAAGGTTGTATTTACCAATGAGTCTCAAGAAAAGAAAGAACAACATACCAACATAGTTAAGCCACCCCCATTTTATGTGACTCTGATTGTTGGCCAGCATTTAGTACACAATTGTATGATTGACTCAAGGGCCAACAATTCTGCAATGCCCAAACAAATCATCGATAAGTTGGGAATAGAGTATGAGCCATTAGAAAAAGGGTTAGCTCAACTAGATTGTATTGTTGTTAAAATAGTAGGAGTTGTTAAGAATCTAAGTCTCGCATTGCACGCATGTCCAAAATTCTCAATACATCAAGACATTTATGTCATAGAATTACCTCCACATTTTTCCATATGTTTATCACGAGATTTCACTACTAAGATTATAGGATACTTGTCCTCTAATTGGTCTCATATGGTCTTTATGACTAGGTATGGCACAAAGGTGACTATCAAATCATAACCCGTTGCTAAAGATCATATTGTGTCATATAATCCATGTGCTATCAATGCAACAACTATTGTTAATTGTGCTCTTTTTTATCAAGAAGGAATTCTTGCAGCTAAAGAGACTAGTACATAGATAGAGGATATCCTTGATGTTTTGTTGGATGACTGGGTAACTGAGAATGTTCATAATTCCTTGAATGAATAGAATGAGGAGGTAAATTTGGGAGTTTATTTGATGAATGAATCTGATTATGTCATGCCTAATCTTGTGAAGAATGTTGAACAACAGTCTGATTAGCAAGTCAATGAGGTATAAAAGATGTATTTTGATGAATCAAGGAGTAAAAATGGTGCTAGAGGTGGTGCATGCTCATTTCTCCTACTGGTGATAAGTATTACTCTATATTTAGGTTCACATTCAACTACACCAATAATACAACTAAGTATGAAGCTTTGATTCGTGGTCTCCAGTGGGCAAAAAAGAGAGGTATTTGTTGTTTACAAGTTTTTGGTGATATAGAGTTGATTGTTAATCAAGTGAGAGGCCTTCATATTACTAATAATGATCTTTTGAAGTCTTATAAGCATAGAGTATGAGATTTTATTAAATATTTTCAAGCTTTTAATTTTCTATCTATTCTGAGAACGAAAAACTAAACATGCTAATAGATTAGCATCCATAGGCGCTCAATACGATATTCCTAATGATATTAGCAATTCTAAAAACTAGTAGTATGTTAAAGTGATTACAATCAGATTGCTTGTTCCTAACAATAATGAGCATTGGAAAGTATTTGATAGTGATCAATAGATCATAAAATTCTTGAGAGAAGAAGCAAAATTTTCAAATGATGATCAGGAAAAACTTAGACAATAATATGAGGATCAAATCATATAGTTGAAAACCAACAAACTGCCCAAAGGATTGATTACATTGGATTCTATTTTCAATACATATGATCATGTTAGAAAAGAAAAATGCAGCTTGTATATTAAAGAAGATCATTATGAAGGTATTGAGATCTTCAAAGATAATATTTTGAAGCTTGATAAGGTATGCACATTAGAAGAAAGACATGCATTTGTTTTACTTTGTCAAGAGTTCAATGAAATTTTTGCATGGGAATATTCAGATTTGAATGGTTTTGATCCTATTATTACCCAACATACCATTGAGCTTGAGCCTAATTCCAAGCCTGTAAGACAAAAACAAAGGAAACTTAACCCCAAGCTTGAGCCCCTCATGATCAAAGAGTTGAATAAGCTTATTCAGAGAAATATTATATTTCCAATTAAACATACCTCTTGGGTATCCAATCTTGTTCTTGTGAGAAATAAAAAATGGTTAAATCAGACTTTGTGTTGATTTCAGAGACCTTAATAGGGCTTCCCTAAAATATCGTCACCCTTTACCTTCTATGGAACAAATTCTTCAAGTTGTTTTAGGTTATGAGAGATTCTCATTATTAGATGGCTTCTTGGGATATAATCAAATCTTAGTTAAGGAATAAGACCAGTTTAAAACAAATTTACAACTAAATGAGGCACAATGGCTTACAAGAGAATGTCATTTGGTTTGGAAAATGCTAGAGCTACTTTTCATAAAGCTATGGACATGGATTTCAAAGGTTTGATGTATAAAATTGTACTAGTTTATTTGGATGACATAATTGTTCTCTCAAAAAATCCAAATGAACACTTTAATCACTTGAAAAAATCTTTGAAAGGTGTCGAGAGTTCAATATCCCTCTCAACCCAAAGAAATCTATGTTTGTTGTACATGAAGGTAAATTGTTGGGATATATTATATAGAAACATGGCATCACCATAGATCCAGAGAGAGTAAGTGCTATTCTCTCTCTTCCTTTACCAACACACAAAAAATGAATACAAAGTTTCTTGGGTAGAATCAACTTTGTTAGAAGATTTATTCTAGATGTTACCGAGTTAGTGGTGCCTCTTACTTCAATTTTAAAGAAAAATGTTTCCTTCAGCTAGAATAAAGAAGGAAAAAGGAGTTTTCAACTTATCAAAGAAGCACTTGTAGCTGCTCCTACTTTGTTAAACCCAAATTTCTCAAAATATTTTAAATTGTATGCATGTGGGAACATTGATAGTATTGCAGCTCTGCTAGTTCAGGAAAATGATCATGGCTTAGAACAACCTTTAGCTTTTTTCAGTCAAAGTCTCAAATATTATGAGCTTAATTATTCCTTTGTTGAAAAACATATTATTGTTGTTATTAGAAGTTTGAAGAAATTTAGACATATGCTTTCTAACAACAAGATTAAGTTGTTAGTTGCCCATCCTTCAGTTAAGGAATTTCTGCTAAGGACTTGAATACTAAAAGAGCTGGTTGGGTGACTAAGGTAATGGAATATGACATTGAGATCGAAGTCACCAAGATGATAAGAGGTAAAGGTCTATGTGAGTAGCTTGCTGACAACATTAACAACAATACAGAAGAGCAATAGGTTGTTGTTCTAGCTCTTCAAGAATGAAGAACAAATTTCTACACATGTTTCTTTTATAGGTTGAGTGAAAGAAATGACACATTTCTTATTAACTAGTGAATGTCCTCCTAGTTTGAGTAAATCGAAAAAGAAGGTACTATAGGCTACAGTCAATACCTTATGTAATTTTGAATGGTTTTCTATTTAGAAAATATTTTCATGGTGTTTTATTAAGATGCATAGAAGCTAATCAAGTTGATAAAGTTTTACATGAGTTTCATGAAGGATCAACTGGTGGTCATTTCTCTCCAAGAGCTACAACTCTTAAGATAATGAAAGGAGGCTATTATTAGACTACTTTATTCAAATATTCCCATTCATGGGTGAGAAAATGTAAGGAGTGTGCCATATTTGTAGGAAAAGAGTTGGTAGCCCTTCCATTGTAGCCAATTTAGATTGAACAACCCTTTATGAAATGTGATTTATATTTCATTGGAGTTATAAAACCACCTTCAAGTGCAGGCCACAAGTGGGTGCTCAACCAATAATTACTTTTCAAAATGGACTAAAGTTGTAGCACTTAAAGAGGCTAATGAGATAGTTGTTCTAAACTTTTATGAAGAGGCAATAACCAAGTTTGGAGTTTCTAAATCAATAGTTTCAGATAATGTACTTGCTTTAATGGGAACTAAGATATCTGATTGGGCTGTTAGAAATGGTGTTTATCTGAATACATCTTCTAACTACTATCCTCAAGGAAATGGACAAGTTGAGTCCACAAATAAGAACCTTCTCAGGATGATCAAAAGGACTATGGAAGGAAATCAAAGAGCTTGGCATACCAAGTTGAAATTAGCCTTGTGGGCTAATAGAATAACACCAAAGAGGTCAACAGGACTATCACCATGCATTCTTGTGTATGGAAAAGAAGCAAGACTACCTATATCTCTTGAGCCTCCAACCCTTCATCTAGTAAATTAGCTTAACATGATTGAAGAAGAGCCTATGACAACAATATTGGCTCAGTTAATTGAACTGGAGGAGATTAGAGTTGAAGCAATGAAGAAGATTGAACACCAAGCTCAAATGAAGAGGTCATTTGATAAGAAGTCGTCTCCAAGAGTATTCCAAGAAGTTTACATAGTGTTGAAGTGGGGTGAACTTAAAAGAAAACTTGGAAAGCACTCCAAGTTTGATGCATTTTAGACTAGACCTTACATTATAAGTGAGCATAAATACCATAATGCCTTCCAATTATATAAGTTGGATGGTGAATTGGAGCCAATCCTAGTGAATGGGATTCACCTCAAGCATTGCTTTTGAGGTATGATATAAATTTGTATATATTTGAGTAGATTCTAAGTATAAAATTAGTGTTGTTGCACATAGATTAGTTGCATCTTTCTTTCCCTAAGTGCTATTTTGCATAGTTGGTTTCTTTACTTTGAGTTTTGTTGTGGGGAAATAAGGAGAAAATTTGTTGTTACTCATAGTTCAATTAGACAAACACTTTTCATTCATAACATGGAATGGAGAATTCAATTTCATGAACAACAATATTTATTCAATTAAACTACATCAGATGAAGCAAAGTTACAAATAGTTACAATAGTTTGAATGAGCTATGTACTAAGTTTTTTAGTCAAAAAATGTAGAAACGGACTCCATACCCAATGGATAAGCAAGGAAACTAGCCTAATTTTTTTAGCATGCAAACACCACTAAGAGGTCACCAAAAATGTTACTAATTTTTAGCTTCCTCCTTAAATTAGTGAAAATTTAATGGGAAATTATTTGATGGAGTATAAAAATTTTGATGCATAGTTTATCCAATGAACCTTTGTTTCCTGAATGAAGGGTTTTTAAAGAATTGATTTATCCAGATTATACAATAGTTTGAGTGAAACTGTTGAACAATCCAGAAAAAGAAACAAAAAGTTCATTTAGAAAAAAATCATTCAGAGGAGTGAACATATACTTTTTTCTGCAATGTTTGTCATTACAGATTATCAGAAAATAATTACATTTCTGGAGCAAAGTGTGCAAAAAATATCATTCATTCTGAGTACAAAACATATGCTTTAGAGAAATTTCATTTTAGTTATTTCATATTGTGTAAGTAAAAAAAAGTTAAATGAGAATACACAATTCATAACATGATATGAAATAATTGATTTATTAACAGCAGTGTTTCTATAACCCCACACAAGTTGTGGGAGTGACTAAGTTGATTTGACTCAACAATAATTATAAACCATACATCTGAAGATCAACTAAATGAAGAAAGACACATAAGAGGAGGTCATTTCTGTCATTTCCTTAAGGGTTGATGTAGGGTTGGATCTTTGGTCTTCAATTTGATTTTCAGTGTCTTCAGTTCCTCTTGCTCCCGAGTTCTAGATATAGCTGTAGTTGTTTGAGAAATTTTGTTAGAGCTCAGGGCATGAGATCCAATTACATGCTTTATCAAAAGATATATGATTTGTAGTTATTATCAAATTAAATCAACTTAATTATTATCTAACAAAAAAATGAAAAATCTAAACATCATGAAAAATCATTGGATTCACTATTTTTTCTAACTTGTTTGCTTCATTTGCAGATACAGGAAATTTTTTGTTATTATTTCATCTATTTATAATATGAGTGGTGGAAAATTTGGTTCCCAAAAGGGTTGATCCCAGCTCATAATAATGGCATAAGCAATATGAAGAAAAAGTATTCAAAATCATCTATGCAAATTTTCAAAGATAGTGAACAAGCATACATATTAAGTTCACAAAGCATTTCTACAAGGAATGGCAGTGACAACAAGTAAACAATCATATGTGAACAAATGAATCCATTTTTATCCTTCAAGAACAAATGAGCAAATACTATAATGGTATCTATACACAGTGATTAAGCAACAAAAGGAAATAGTGCCATTCAATTCTAAAGAGGAAAATGCAAAGTCAGTGGTGCAAATCCAAGGTGTTGTTTCTTCACAAAGTGTTATTCTTACCTCATGGAATAGTAGATTTTTAAAGAATCTTTAAATGATAGAACAATGATAAGCTATATGACAATTAGTTTCAACATGGCAGTTCAAGAAAAACATGTTTAATGACTAAAGAATGAGTGAACAAAGCAAAATATTTCACTTGAATATAGAAATTACATCATCACAATATATATGCAAAGCCTTTTTATGTATACTCTAAGTGCATACAATATTTCATTGCAAAACAATTATATCATTTGCAAAGCCTTTGTTATATAATAAAAATTACATATTGTTGAATATCAAATGGTAGAAAACACTATCACTGTGAATATTCAAGATGATTGATACCATCACAATGTTAGAAAAAAGGGGAAGTGATTGAGTATTAGTGCAAGAGTCTCCATAGGTCAAACACCTCAATCCAATGATCATGAAGATATAAAGAGAATTCAATGAATAAAAGGATAGTCCTAGATGTTTTCTCACAAGGTTCAAGGGACATAGAGAGTTATATTATAATCTGGGGTAGTTTAAGGCTTATCAACAACTAGTAATCACAAAAGAATTTGAGATAGTAGCCCATACAAAACTCACAGCCTTATCTCAAACCAATCAAAGAAGCTTCATAATAAAATATAGTCACGAGCTCAGTCCTCTTTTTCCTCAAAGTTCATATAAGCACTATCAATAGACAGTGTACAGTCTCTTTCTCAGCATCATGACATAGTGAGAAAAATAAGGACTCATCTATTTGCAGCATGAGGACTTTACAAAGGATATTTTGTAGAGATAGTTCAATGAAAGGATGTACCTTGGAGCAGTCAAATAACAACCATGAAGGCTACAACACTTAGGCCACAACCATAGAAGCATTTCAAGCTCTAAACCCTCTAGGAGCTATAATGTGAAAGAAAGTTAAAAAGTGAACATACAATCATGGTGGCCAAGAAATTGTGAGGGTTTTTATATATAATGCAAAATATAGTTGAAAATCAAATACCTACATTGAGAATCAAGAATGGTTGCGCCCTACCCATTAAAGTCATTGCAAAAAAAAAGCAATGAATGTTATTTTTTTATTCATTGTATGGCTCAAATCCATCTATATTCAAAAATGAAGAACAAAAGAGGCCACGGCCTAAAGGCTTGTAAAATTCAGAAAAAAAAAATAGAATGCTTGGGAAAACTTCCAGATTTGAATAAAATAAGTCTTACCCTTTATGTTTTCTTCAAATCTCCATAGAAACTTAAAAAAATGTCATAGAATACAAGAAAAAGAGGTCAGCTATGGTATATTCATGGCATCCATAGTTAAAACACAATAGAAAAGTAAAGTTTCATAGTGAGGCCGCAACTAAAAAGCTTTTAAAAGCTTTTCCAAACAAAGGAGAACTTCCAGATTCAACCAAAATCAGACTTACCATGGATGGAAGCTCTAGAATCTACAAGGAAATGACATGAAGGCAGAGATTTCTAACTAAAAAACTCAAACCAAGGTTTCATTGTGGTTGTGCTTCCTCAAGAAGAAAGAGAAATAAAAATGAAGTGAATGTTTGTCATACATTTTAGGGTTTTTATAACCCTAGAAAGGCACGATGGAGGAAAAGGCATTTTTTCCTTTGTTTTTTGAGAAACTTTATTCTCATATTCCATGTGTGGCATATCTATATGCCTTTTGATTTTATTTTTGAATAGTCTTTGTAAATATCTCACAAGGCTTAGTCAAAGTAAGTCTTTTGTATTTGATTAAAACTCTTTTAATTTTGTATTTGAAATTTAAATGTAAAACTTTATTTTAAGGTGTAAAATATAAATCACTTCAAATAAATGTTATTAAAATGAAAAATAAAGTATCTTATGATGTAACTTTCAAATGTTGGACTAAGGGAGTTATTAAATAAGCTTTAGAAGATTTTTCTTAAATCTTGGAGGTAGCTGAGAAAGTTAGCCAACATGTGGAGTAAAATTAGGAGTTTGGAGCACTAAATAAAGAGTTCAATTGTAGTTAAGGATTCCAATTGATGGAGCTTCAATCAAGGAGCAATTTGAGGAACATAAATTCTTGTTTCATTCAATTACAACCATATTTTGGAGGGGTTTTCAGTTACATATGACCCATGAATTTTTTTAGTGATTAGCAACTCTTTATGCATTTTTGGAGAAGTTCTCTTTTAGTTATATGCTTGATCTGAGGGAGAAGATGGACAACACATCATTTCTTGGAGCATTTTCCATAAGTATTTCTCTTCTATCATTTCTTTCAACTAGTTCTGAGTTTGGTGACTATTGTAGTAGATTGCACATGCTTTGTAACTCATTTCTTATGAGTTCTATAGATTTGCAATGCAGATATCTCCTAGTTTTCAATAAAAGGCTCATTTCCTTCTTAGATCTATCTTGTGCAAGCATTGTATGTGAGTTATTAGATTAAAATTTTGTGATTTATATGAAATACTTATTTTATCTTATTTCTTCAGTGTCTTGTTTAGGTGTAGTATGCTATAGTGCAAGTCTTTGACTATGTTTCTTCCATTTGTTGAATAGTTGTTATGAAAACATTAATATTTTATTTCAAGAAAACTTCAATCATAGGTGCCTTTCAAATGAAACATTTATTGAAAACATATTAGATTGAGTAGTGAATCATTTTAGCTTCATTGGTTGAGTTATCTTGTGAGGTTTAAAGGAAAATTGAAATCATATTTTAGTTGGTGAATCACCTCATAGTTTAGTTATTTTCAGTTTCTACATCATCCTTCTTACCCTTTTCCAATCTAAATTAGTAGTAATTAAAGAAATATTCAAAGGGAGCCAACCCATAATCTAGAGGTCTACCCTCATTATAGGATACCCACAACCTAAAAGTAGTCCCATGTTGCATGGGATTTAAGAGTTTTTGAACTTAGCATCAGGTGTAAATCCCTATGTTAACGATACCTTACATTGACAAGCCATGATAAGGATGCAGATGAGGAATGAATGGCGATGCAAAGAATGATAGGCCAAAAGATCCAAGGAATAGATGGAGATGCTTTATTTATGCAAGGTTCCTATTTTCCAGGTTTTCACCAAGGTACTTGCCCAAAGTGCCACCAAAGTGTTTTTCATTAGAGGAAAAAAAATTCTTTACTTTTTTCAATCCTTTTTCTCTTTTTCTCTTTTTCTAGATTTTGATATTTTTTGATCTTTTTGTATTTTCTTACACCCTTCATGTTTAGGCATAAATTTTTTTGAGAAGAAAGATGTTGATTGGCTCATGGAAGGGTTCACCTTCAAGGGTTGATTGTTGGTATGCTCTTGATCCATAGCTTGTTGTGATGACAAAGGGACCCAACCAATTAGGCTCAAACTTCCCTTTGTTGTCTTGATCTAGAAGGTTCTTATGATTTTGCTTTAAGAAAAGATCCCCTACCTTGAATGACCAACATTTGATTCTATTGTTATAGTTTTGTTTTAGTCAGTTTTGATATACTTGAAAGTGATTAAGGGCATCAAGCCGATGTTCATCCATAAATCCTAGCTCAATGAGTCAAGACACTCTGTATTCTTCCTCAGTTATTATATTTTTCAGTGACATTTGTAATGATGGGAGCTCAACCTCAATAGGCAAGATGGCTTTTGATCCATAGACCATGGAGAAATGGGTTGCACCTGTAGGCATGTAGATACTGGTTCAATAAGCCCAAAGAGTGGGATTTAGCTACAAATTCTAGTCACAACTAGTGTCATTAACTATTTTCTTTAGGATTTTTAGGATAGTTTTGTTCATTGCTTATGCCTGGCCATTGCCTTGGTGATAGTAGGGCGTAGAGAATTGGTGTTGGATATTGAATCTTTGGCACAACTCTTTCACATCTTAATTCTTGAATGGTGTTATGTTGTCTAAGATAAGGGTTTGTAGTACACCATAATAGAAAATTAGGTAGTTCAGGATAAACTTGGCTATCTACTTCCCAATTATGTAGGTCATAGGAATGGATTCAACCCACTTAGTAAAGTACTCAGTGGTGGTTATGATAAAATTATGGTCGTTGGATGAGGTTGGAGTAATTTTTCCTATGAGGTCAAGTCCCCACTGTGAAAAAGGCCATGGTGTGATCATTCATTGGAATTCTTGAGTTGGAGCATCAATCAAATCCCCATACTATTGACATTGGATGCATTTCCACACATATTGATGAGCTACTTTTTCCATGGTTGGCCAATAGTACCCCATCCTCAACAATTTCTCAGCTAATGTCATACAGCTAGAATGGAACCCACATATTCCATCATGTACTTCTATTAGAGTAGTTAAGGCTTCATCTTGGTTAAGACATCATAGTAATGTCCCTTCAATACGTCAACAATAAAGGGTATCACCTAGGATCATAAATCGAGATGCCTTTCTAACAAAGGCCTTTTTAAGGATTGAGGTGATATCCGATGGAAGATTTCCTTTGTTAAGATAAGTAAATATTTCATGGTACCATGAGGATCCAGGACAAACAATAACACACGTGAATTCAGATTAAGGGATTTCAAAAGTTGGTACAAGAAGTTTTTCTACCAAGAATTCATATTGGAGAATGTTGCTCGACATGTCTAGTAGTGATTCAATTGTTTCCATGACATTTGTTGCCCTATTGTTCATGTGAGTAACCTGCTCAAAATTTATGTCTATAAAAATATCTTTGAGATTCTCCACCATCTTCTTGTAAGGAGTGAGCTTTTCATCTTTAGTTTGTTAGTTATCATTGACTTGGTTGATAACCAGCTGTGAGTCTCCATAGACTTTCTTCTCTTGCATCTACCACTGAACTGCTATCTTGAGACTTGTGATCAAGGCTTCGTACTCAACAATGTTATTGGTACATGGGAATGATAACCTATATGATTTTGGGATGCAATCACCTTGGGGGGTGATGAAAACAATTCCAACTCCTGATCCTTGTTGGGTGAATGATCCATCAAAGTACATCTTCCAATGAGCTATGAGATTAATAAGAAACATTTATTCATCAAGGAACTCATATATTAAAGGGTTTTCATCATATATGGGTGCTCCTGCTAGTTGGTCTTCGATCACTTGTCCTTTGATTGCTTTGCGCTCTACATACTCTATGCCAAACTCTATCAAGATCATTACCCATTTAGCCATTCATCCCGTGAGGGTTGCTTTAGCTAATAGATATTTTAATGGATCAATATTCATGATGAGCTTGATTTTATGTGACAACATGTAATGCTTGAAATTTTGTGAAGCAAAAACTAATACTAGGCATGCTTTCTCAATGGGTGAATAGTTCATCCCATAGCCTAGCAAGGTTCGACTGACGTAGTATATGGATCTTTATTTTCCATTTTCATCATGTTGTGATAAAAGAGCTCCTAGTGTTGTTAGTGTTTCTAAGGTATACATGATCAATGGATTGTTTGGTATCAACAACATGAGCACTGGAGGTGTTAGTAGATAATCCTTGATCTGTTGGAAAGCTTTATCAAATTTGTCATCCCATTTTTAGGTTATCTCTTTATGGAGAAGATATGAAAAGGGGTAAATCTTATTTGATATCTGAGCTATGAACCTTTTGATTGACTACAACCTTCCTTGTAATCCTCTCATCTATTTTAATTTTTGTGGTGGTTCCATGTCTAGGATGGATTTTACCTTTGTTGGATCAATTTCTATCCCTCTTTGTGAAATGATGAAGCCAAGAAGTTTTGTTGATGTGACCCCAAACACACACTTTTTTGGATTCAATCATACCTTGTATTCTTCAAGTCTGTCAGAGATAGGTGCTAGGACTTGTATGTGCTCACTTATCTTCTTTGTTTTTTCCAAAATATTGTCCACATAATCTTCAATTATTTTATGGATTATGTCATGAAAGATGAGGGTCATTTCTCTTTGATATGTAGCTCCTGCAGTCTTCAACCCAAATAGAATCACATTCCAGTAGTAAGTTCCCTATGGACACGTAAAGGTAGTTTTATGTTGATCCTCTTTGGTGATTATGATTTGATTTTATCCTGAAAAGCCATCCATGAGTTACAACATTTCATGCCTAGCTGTTAAATCTACAATGAGGTCAAAGTTGGGAAGATGGAAATCATCCTTTGGACATGCCTTGTTTAAATCTCTGAAGTCAATGCATATTCTGATGGACGCAATGGGTTTTGAGACTAGTGCCAGGTTTGAAACCCACTAAAGATAATCTATCAATCAGATGAATCCAACATTAAGAATCTTTTGTAGTTCTAGTTTAACCAAGAGTACTATCTAAGGGTGCATCTTCCTTAATTTTTGCTTGACTAGTTTGGCATCAGGATAAATTGCTAAGTGATGTACAACCACTTTTGGATCAAGCCCTAGAATATTTGTGTATAACCATGTAAAGTTATTTCTTCTCTCTTTAAGTAATGTTGCAAGGTTCTTGTATTCTTTGTCCAACAAGGAATCAGCATAAAAAGTAATCTTAGGTGATTCTTCAATTCAAACATTAACTGGAGTAGCCTTTTCTGCTAGTATTTCCAACTTCTCTGGATGCATTGCACTAAGTGGGAGATTGAATCCCTCATCCTTGGGAACCTTAGAGAATTTTTCACTGTTATATGTATCCCTTTTTTTACTATTTTGTGACCAAAGAGTGCCACTAGGTGGTTTTCACTCAAGGGTCTGCATATTAATTGTATTTCATTTATTTTGTGACTAAAGGATTCAATCGTCTCCCCATAGTATGCCCTTGTATCAAGCTCTATGTCAAAGTGTACTTTGTGATCTACCAATGATAAGTTGTCTCAGAGTCCCATGAATTCTAAGATTGCTTCATCATTTTTGAATAAATCTAAAACTAGTGGTCCTTGTTGGTCCATGTCGATGAGCTACGGGTATACTAGGAATATTTCAGTTGGTTGGTTGTTTGATAAAAAGGATGTTATAGATATCATGAAGAGGGTGTTGTTCCCAAATAGGTCAACAACATCAAGGGGAAAGTCATCTAAGGTTGTATCATGTGATGTAGGTGACAAAGAGGAAGAATCAACTCATTTCACAACAATACCTTTGCAAATAAGTGTGACCTTTCTATTAGTACAACCTAAGCCAAGATTTTTTAGTCATTTCTCAGGCATGATGTGTTCTAGTAAACCATTGTCATTCTATCCTAGCTTCTCATTCTTGGTATACCCCATATTCTACATTACCTATAAATTTTTTTTCTCATATTTCATAAGAAGAATAGGAATAGTTCATTCATCTTGATAGAGGAGTTTAGAGATATCTTGCTCAAGGACATCTTCTTGATTCAAGTCTCCCCATTTGGTAAAGGTAGTAGCTACCATCTTGATTATTTTTTGTTCTTTGGTGCTAGATGTAGGTTTCCCGTGAGCTTGAGGAGAAATAGGTAACTCTCCTAAGACAAAGGTTTCTTTCAATATTTTGTAGCTTCCACAACCATCATCTTGGATTATTGCTTTGACATCAGGTATGCTTTTCACAATTGGTACTTGTGATGAGGTAGAGGCTAGAGATGATGGGTCAACAAATTAGCTTGATGGTGTAATTCCATCATTCTTGGGTATTTGTGGGATCTTATAAAACTTGGCCTCAAGGTTCTTGTAGTAGTAGAAACACTCAGGATCTCCATGGATAGTGATTTCTCTACCCTCAAAAGGAAACATCACACACTGATGATAGGTTGAGGCTACAACTTTCAAAGCATGGATCCAAGGTTGGTCAAGTAGTATGTTATAGGGAAGATCAAGATCAAGTACTTGGCATGTAGTTTAAAAAATAAGAGGTCCTAATTTGATGGGAAGTGCAATGATTCCTTGTGATACTCATTCTTGGTCATCATATGCTCTGATGATGGTACTCTTTGTCTTCTCAATAGTATCTTCTAAATAGCCTAGATCCTTGATCAACTGTAGGGTACAAATGTTCAGACCAACACCTCCATCTACCAAGACTCTTTTGACCTTGTTTTTATGGATGACAACCTGAAGGTGTAAAGCATGGTTATGAGATGGTTGTGATGGTAAAAATTTCTCAAAAAAATGGTAAGAATATGGTTGGTGATATGCCCTACCATAGCTTGAAACTGATCAATATCAATTTTCTCAGGAACAAATGACTCAGAAAAGGATTTTTCTAGTATTTCCCTACATGTGTAGGAGATAACCTTAAAATATCTAAAATT